>PVJD01010655.1:0-51820 GCA_004026545.1 Mormoops blainvillei
TGTCTAAGATGGGGATGGCACGACTCAGTTGGCGGGGCTATTGAGAGAAAATGTGTGTGTTTGGTAAATGGCAATTATGAAATTAATGTGGAGGTTTGGTACCTGCTGCAAGCCCACAGAAAGCCCCCAAGCCTGGATCTTTCGTGTCCCTTCCCCTCGCCCTGGGCCCCTCGCTGCCACCAGACCCCCATGTCTCTGCGGAGGGGAGAGAAGCGAGGGCAGTACTCACAGAGGCCCACGTACTGCCCAGATGTGCTGGAGAACGCCAAGGTCAGGACCACCGCCAGCAGCCAGAGTGCTCTGGCCTCCATGGTCACGGACGGGCGCTGGGGACGTGCTGCGCCGGGCAAGAAGACTCCTTTATAGCCCCGTGTTTGCACAGGCCCTCTGGAGTCTGTTTGTTTGGGGATGGCCCTTTCCTTTTCCGTTGGCCCCACCCGCCAGCCCCAGGACCTGATGTAAAGCCCCCAGAGGCTTGGCTCCCTGAAGCAGAGAGGGAAGTGCCCACCCACCAGCCCCACCGGCCACGTCGGGTGTTAACACTCACTCCTCTGTCAGGGACAGGGTTGTGTCCTCTCCACTTCGGCCTGGCCAACAGGAAAGAATAAGGGCTCAGCCTGGGGCTGGCCGTCAGTATCAAGAAGCCAGCCAGGAAGAGCCCAGAAGGTTCCCTATGCAATGACTAGAGTCTCTGAATCCCAGGACGGCCCTGGGTCTTGAGAAGACGGGCAGCAAACCCAGCTCGGGGACGGCGCCTGGGACTTCATGTCTCTCACAGCCCCCGAAGGTACAAATGCCTTTTCTTTCTTTTTCACTTTTTTCCAGCAAAGGAAAAAAAAAATTATTAACTACATGTTAATAAATGGATTAAGTAAACTTATTCAATAAATTTTAAGAAACCTAAAGTACATGCAGGTGGTTTTTAAAATCAGACAGTGCGAAAGCCCCTCTCCCATCTAGCAGTGTCCATGTTGAATGCTTTTTGAGGCATTTTTCCAGGAATGTTCTCTCTCGATCTAAGCATTTTTATTTTCTAAAACACAAATGGGAGCTTACTATACACCTCTACCCAGCTTGCATTTTCTTTAAATGAAGGCTACATCTGGGGAATTATTTTATAACAGCATATCTAAATAAACTAGAAATATTTATGCCCCTTTTCCAGGGGAACAGACTAAGGCTCAGAACTTAAAGTGTCCAGACCTGGTGGAGAGGAGGTTCAACCCACCTGTGTAGGATCCTGAAGTCTCAGCTGTCCATCATGGCCCCCCTCTCCTGGGCAGGTGACAAACAGGCGAGAGCAGGAGAGTACAGGGTTCCATTATGGTTATGTCCCCCTGTCTCTTCTCTGCCTGTGGCATTTTACCTATCTGTTCAACACCAATGTTACCAGGTACCTGGGGTGGATTTTGCATATCATCCTGGAAACAGATGCACCTGGCTGGTCACACTTACCCCTGGGTTGGGGGAACGGTGTGGAGGGGAACTGACTACCCAAGGTGTGTCCACAGAGTTGTCCTTCACCGACTCACCGATGGGGACGACAACCGTGGCCCACCTTGTGACTCCCCGGGCCCAGGCCCAGACCCTTGTACTCAGTGAGCCCTAGATGAATGGATTTGGGGGTGACAATTGCCACTGGTCTGCCACCCCCTCCAAGGCAAGGGCCGGCAGAGCCAGGAAGAGCAGGCTCTGCACTGCTTTTAGTGCAGCCGCTTTGTTCCCGGAGGGTGGCTGCTCCCGCACCAATAGGTGATGTGATATTTATGTTATGAAAAATATCGTCCTGGGGAAATTCCTGGGAGCCTTTTCTGGCCAGACCCCCTGCCTACCTACTTCCAGAATGCGGACCAGGCCAAGTCGTGGAGCCGGGCCGGGTTCCAGAAAGTGCAAACACCCCACAAACCGGCTTTGAAGGGACAGTTATTCTGAGGCGGTCCTGGCAGGGGACATCTCCACCAGTGCCCTGGTCTCCTCCGGTGCTTTACTTTTTTAAAAACTACAGTTTACATTTAATATTATTTTGTGTTAGTTCCAGGTGGACAGCAATGGTAGGACAATCATCAACTTTACAAAGTGTCCCCCCCGATATTTCCAGTCCCCACCTGGCGCCATGCACAGCTGTCACGATATCATTGACTGTATTCCCGGTGCTGTCCTTTACATCCTCGTGGCTACTGTGTAACTAGCAATCTCTACTTCTTAATCCCTGTACCTTTTCCACCCACCCCCCGACCCCCCTCCCTTCTGGCAACCCCCAGTTTGTTTTTGTTTTGTTTGCTCATTTATATTGTTCTTTGGATTTCATGTATAAGTGAAATCACATGGCATTTGTTTTTGTCCGACGGACTTATTTCACTGAGCGTAATGCCCTCCAGGTCCGTGCATGCTGTCACAAATGGCAACATTTCATGTTTTTGAAAGCCGAGTAATATTCCGCCGCATACGCGTACCGCAGCTTCTTTCCCCACTCGTCTGCCGACCGGCCCTTGGGTTGTTTCGGCAGCTCCCTTGCCCGCGCGCTCCTGCAGTCACCGGGACGCGGGGACAGTGGACCTGCCTGGGCCCCGCCCCCGGCAGGTAATTCGGGGTCGGCAGAGGGCCCGGGACCACCACCTGGCGTCTGCTTCGATTTACCTCAGTTACTATCCACTGCGCCCAGGGCTGGGGGCTGAGGAAGGAGAGTCACGGGAGCCAAGTCCCTGTTCTCAGAGAGCGCCCTCAGGAAGACCCGGGCGTTCCGTAAGTGGGGAAGCAGAGAGAACTGGTGCACAGTCTGGGCTCCATGACCTTAGGGACGTCATTTTACTGCCTGAGCCTCAGGTCCCTCCCCTGTCACGGAGCTCCCAGCCCCCAGGGCTTTCTGAGATGGCGACCCAGAGCCCAGCTGGGTGCCCGGACACACACCGGTCGCCTGTCCGGTGCGGCGCATAGCAGTCACAGGGCAGAGGGGCCGGACTCCGGGACGCTCGGGTGCGCAGGAGCGGCGGCGGCGGCCGAGGGCAGGCCTGGGTTCCCGCAGGCGTTGCCAGCTCGGGCCCCCGGGGAGCAGCGGCGGGCTGGCCCAGCCCCGGGAGCCTAGCAGACTGAGTGAACATTAGTCGGGGAAGGTCCGTGTGCCCCCTTCCTTCTGTTCTGGGGAGTCCCCCGCCAGGGCAGATGAGGGAGCCGGAGAGCCCAGCCTGCCTTCCCGAGCTCACGGCCTGGTGCTCTTCCCTTCTCCTCTGGGGACTTCAAATTCCAGGGATAAAAGAAGTGTCAGGGCTGCAGGCCCCAGGGTCCCTTTTGTCACCCCACCACCACCACAGGCGGCTGCAGCACCCGCTGAGGCCTAGGGTGGGCATGTGTCTGGACTGTCCTAGGACTCCTCCCCCGCAAGCCCCTCCCCCTCCGGGCCTGGTGTGTAGGTGTCGCAGGGAAGGCGAGGGTCCCCTGGATAGGTCTGAGTGTTGGGGCTACAGCCTTCCACCTGCGGGAGACACGGCCCCTGGCACATGTATGTAACAAGCACAGGCTAAGCGTGGATCACGGGCCAGGCAAATGCTAAGCTGTAAGGACGCCAGGCATGGCCCCTGACCTCAGAGACCACAGCCCTGCAAGGGAGAGTGAGCCTTAAAGTATGAATCGTGATTCAGTGTGATATAAGAGCTGGCACAATGCTACACAGCAGGCTTCTCATCTGGGGTGAAATCTGAACTGGGTCTTGAGGGATGAATAGGAGTTCACGGATGGGGGAGGGTCGGAAGGGTTGTTGCAGGCAGACAGTACTAATTCACCACCCCTCGGAAAATATGGAGTTCATGTGTCCTACACAGGGTTATGCATTCCATGTCACCTCTCAGCTTCTGATACGGTCGCTTTCGGCTACTGAAGCCAGCAGAGAGCCAGATGGAGAAAGTACAAAGTCATGCAACCCACACCTCTGGGTGGGCCTGGATGTCACACACCTCCCAGGAGCCTCCTGCTGACCAGCTGTCACACCGTCCCGCAGCTGCCTTGGCTGTGAGCACCTCTCTCTGCGTTCTGCGCAGTTTCCTCCTGCCAGACCCATCCGGAGCTGTCAGAGTGACCGTGGCCATCGGAGTGACCGATTCAGGGGGGTTCCTGCCTTTTGGTGTGATTTCCACTGAGGACAAATGGGGGAGGGGGAGGCCTTGCAAATATGTCACCCACCAACTGGGCAGGGGAGGAAGGTAGAGAGGACAAGGTCCTGGTGAGTCAGGACAGAGGCCGTGAGTCCTGGGACATCCTTCATGGGCCCTGATCTCCTGCCCCTAGTACTGGGCCAGTGCCTGTCCTCCCCACACCACAGGGGGCACATGACAGCCCCTGGGTGTTCAAGGGAAACCATTGTCTGGTTCAAGGTCTACCTGGGAAGCTTTCAGCCACAGTGGCCTCTAGACCCAGCGCTGCTTTGGGTTTGGAACTATTGCATCAGCCCAGGTGCCATTATAGCAAAGAAAGTTCCCCAGGAACGAGTGGGCTGATGACCAGGATGCAAAGATACAGAGATAAGTTGGAGATAAACAGAGCTGAGGGCTGCGGAGCAGATGTGTGTGGCGCTGTCACTGACAGCCACGCCCTCAGGACCTAGCCGGCCTCGTGAGCTGGGGGTGCTATAGCAGGAAGACTGGTCCTCGCAGCGCACTGAGGGGGCACATGCGTGGTCCCTCTACTCACGCCCGCCAGGCCCTGCACTGAGCCTGTCCCAGCAGGACAGCAGGGAGGGCGGGACAGCAGGGTCCCCCGAGGCTGGGATAGCGGTATAGGTCTCCAGGGAGCCCGGCCCTCCCACTAGCCGGCCAAGCCCAGGGGTCAAGCTACCACATTCTTGGACTTCAGACTTCTCCCCTGTGATTCCAACCATTTTCACTAAGTGACTTCCAAGTGCCCCGGGCAGAAGAGCACCCTCCCCGAGGGCACGTCCTTCCTGGAACCTCCAGGCATAGCTTGCCTTGGCTGTAGTTATTTAAGTCAAGGTGAGGGCAGACGGCAGTAGAGTAGGCCCTTGCTCCGGGCTCCCTGGTGTCCTTATGAGAGGGGGAGTGACGCAGAGACAGACACACAGAGGGAAGCCAATGGGAACACAGGCCTGCAGGACACCCCTGTGACCACTGAGGTCCTAACAGGGGTGACGCAGCTGAGAGCCAAGGACCACCAGGTCTGCGGCAGCCCCCATGAGCCAGGAGAGGCTGGGGGACCCACCCCTGGAGCCTGCAGCGGGAACCCAGTCCTGCAGACCCCTGGACTTACACTCTCAAATGAGGGGTGGGGGAAGGCTTGGCGCAGGTCTCAACAGCTTGTCCCACGGGGCCCCTTCTCTGTGGTGCCCTGACGCAGCTCCCCAGGGAGGGAGAAGAGCCCTGTACTCAGGACCCTGTCCACGCTGTGGTCCTTGCCTGTCCCCTGCCCCCTGCCCCCGGGCCCGGTCGGTTGCCAGTCTCTATGACTCACTGGCTAAAGTCAATGATTCCTTTCCACGTCACCCCAGTAATCCCCACCCGGTCTTTTCTTCCTTGTTCCTTGTCTCAGCGGAGGCTAAGACAACATGCATGGTGGGGAGTGTGGGACGGTCACCCCCTGGTCAGGGCCTGGACAGACTCCACCACAGGGGGCCCGGGCAGGTGGCAGCACAGGCCGGGGGAGACCCAACAAGGAGGTGATTGTGTAAGGAGCTGCCCAAACAGGGACGCTTTTCAGAGTATCCGGGACTATTAACGATTACACCAGGGCCACAGCTGTGAACGGGGATGACCCCAAGCCAATGGGACGAGGCTCACCTGCCACAAAAGCACCCCACCTGCCCCTCACCGGGTGGCAGTTATTTCCAAGTCTGATTTGAATGCTGTGTGGCTTCGATGGTGCGCGCTCCCAGGTCTCTAAGTTCTCACACACCATTTTTCTCCAAAACTCTCCTCCCCCGAGCCTTCTGTGGCTTCAGTACAGCTGCACTGTCAGGATCCTCCGAAGTTCTTAGCCAAGCTGATTTTAGAATGTCAAGGTCTGTCATCTTGCTTGGAAATGTGACATCTGTTGTTTCTGGGCGTCTCAGCTGAACCTCCACTCTAACATCCTCGTACACGGGGAGCGGTTCTAACTGTTTATTCATCGGGTTCTGTGTTAACGTGAAACCCAAAGACAGAAGGTCCAGATGTGTTTCCTGAGAGCCGCTAACCGGCAGGTCACGGTGATGGGGCTCGAGTGAGGGACCAAAGGGAAACGCTGTTCGTTTCCCCCTCTGATGATTGGCCAGTGGGCGGGCAGGGCAGCTCTGCCGACGAATCGCGTACTTCCCTGAAGCTCCTGAAAAAAAGGTAAACTGCGCAGGGAGGAACCCAGCGGGGAGGAGAAGACGCCACGTGTAAAGGTAGCAGTTTCCCCAAAATTAAACTGCGTAATTAATGCGTTTTTAAATTAAAGTCCCAAAGGGAGATTTTTATGAAACACCACAGATTAGTCCTAAAATGGAAATGGAAAGGGCCAAAAATATCCAGTAAAACTTTGAAGAACAAGTAGTAAAAGGGGGCAGAGACGAACCTGAAGGTATCTATCCGCTCAGGTGTGAAGACTGATTACAGAACCATCGTGTTTCGTAGGGAAGTAGCGCGCAGTAACAGGATCCTCGACAACGGAACAGAATGGAAAGCCGGAGGCAGGTCCACTTATGCCAGCACACCTGGGTAATGACAGAAATACACCTCACATCAGTGGGAAAAGAGAGGACAATTGAATCGATGGTGTCTCAGCAATCACTCACATTAGAAAGAGATAAATTTAGATTTCCAGTCCCCCGACCCTAAGCATCTTTTCATTATCCATATTAAAAAAAAAGGCGAACTTATATCCACAGCTTACAAACCCATTAATGAATTACCAGATGAATTAAAGAACAAAAGTAAAAAGTAAACCTTTAAGCACAAAAAAAATATAGGCAAGCAGCTCATACCAGACCTAACCCTTCTGGAGAGAAGAATGAAAACTCTGAAAAATATACAGAAACGATGACCTGTAGGCAAAGGAGAGTAAAAAAAAGACGAAACCAAACCATCCTGTATAGTCCAGGGGAGGCACCGACACTTGGAAGAGGGAAAAGACGAATTTTCCATCTTTCTGGGTATTTGCCTGAGGGAGGCCACCGTGAAACATAACTTCATAAACTTGCATATTATGATACTGTTTCTGATTACTTTTTAAAAAAAACAACCGCATACTATTATACATGTGTACAGATATGCATGGGAGTGAAGTACACTGACTTCAGAACAATGGGGACCTCTGAGTGAGAGTAAAGAAGGCACATTTATGATTTTATTTACTTTTTATAGAATGAGAAGCATTGAGGCAAAAAGAACAAAACAATCAAACATCAGTAAATCTGGGTAGTGAATATATAGATGACCATTACATTATATGCTGTCTATCTAATGAAATGAATTTCAAGTGTAGCCACTTAAAATTTTTATGAAAAAACTCCAAAATCATAAAGTGGTTTGGGCGGAAGGGTGAGGAGGTGCTGGGTGTGGGTGAGCCCGGGAGATGCCCGCCTGTGGCCTGGGGTCAGAGCCCTGGGCTCCCGGAGGCCTGGTCAATGTCAAAGAGATTTCTTGGGTCCAGGGATGGGGGAGAGAACCGCTTACTCGTCCCATCTACATCCAGTTTGAGGACAAATGGAAGTCTCAAGTTATTACAAGTTGTCTTATTTAATTCTTTGTCCTTGGGCCCCTGCAGTGCCATCTCAGCTGTCTCTCTACATTCGTAGAGTCGCCACATCCACTGAGGATGAAGACCCGGCTGTGTGTCTGGGGGAAGGGGCGGGGTCAGCATGTGTGGCCTGGCATCCCGGCCGGGAAGCACCACACGCGTGGCCATGTTTCATTCTGTTCGCACCATGGACTGTCTCATCCCTCACCTCAGGGAAGACAGAGAAATTAAACCAGAGATCGTGGTTCTGACTTCTGAGGAATGATCCCTAACGTGTTCGCCCACAGGTGGGAAATTGTTGACTGCTCACCAGTAAAAATGGTCTATTAGATTATTTGTCTCTAAAATGTGAAATAAAGCAATTAGAATTGAAAGTGTCTCACATCTCATAAAATGCAGCCTCATCTCATGCTTGATTTTTTCTGCACATCCCCAACAGTGACTGGCCCAGCTGCTGGGGAGTTGTTTGGGGGAGAACTGTGGAAATTGAAAGCAGATCCCGCCCTTAAGAAATAGGCTGTTTTGCCAGAAACAAACACACTGTTCTATCAAAACTGCAGGGACGGCCTAAGGGGAGGGCATCCGTACGGTGCCTTGAGCCTTAGGTTGGGCGGGCAGCCGGGTGCCGGCCTGGAGGCGTGGGGCTGTCTACTCGGGGGAGGGAGACCTCGCTGCGTGGAGGAGGGTCCCTCACAGCTGGCCACCTCTCCACGGTGGCTGCTTGCAGGATCCTGGCTGGTTTGTGCTAAAGGAGCCGTGGGGATGTTCGCCGGATTTGCAGCAAGCAAATCTCTCAAGAGGAGCCTTTCGTGCTCCCCAGCCTTTCACTGTTTCAAAGGATGCCTTTTTCCTGCTATAATGGATTCCCAACCCCCCAGGGAATTGAAGGCCAGGGGTGAGGTTGCAAAGAATGTCAACATCCACAGGCAAGAGCCTCCCATGGCCGGTGCCTCCTGGAGCTCTTGGTTACAAAGGTGCCCCTGTGTGCTCAAGACTCATAATGGCCCTGTTTTGCATATCAAATGGCAAGAAGCTAAATACCAAGGCTCATTAATAGATTATTCACACATACATAACACTCATATGAGATCTTGCTTCTGAACATCTTCAGGCGTTTTACCAGAGTGATATTTGTTAGACCCCTACAGACAGAAATATTACTGAACAAAGAACAATCAGTTAGTATTTACTAAACACCCATCGGGTGCTCAGGCTTTGGTGCAGGTGCTGCGGGGCTGCAGAGGAAGAAGATGACGTGGTCACTCTTGATAAGCAAGTTGTCGTCGTGGAGGGAGCATCCTAACTTCAAACTCATCCACACTGTGGAATCCACGAGGCATTCCCATCGCTATAGCTACTGCCCTCTGGTGGACCAACCCATTAAGGTTGAGTAGGTGAATATGCTAACGTCAAAAGTAAACTCACCAACAAACACGCAGTCGCATGGCAGGGAGAGATCTGTGGGCACTGGCGTCTTGATGTTAACACATCACTCTTCCCAACAGAGGAAATCTTAAAGGAACAGGAGACTCTCGACTGAGCAGCACTGAAACGATGTCCACCGGGAGGTATTGCCTGACACGTGAGAAACAGGGAAATAAAAGGATGAAGATTCGAGAACGCGCCTCTCTCTGGGGCATCAGGGCAGAGTGAGGCTGTCCTGAGACTCAGAGCATATGCAGTGGAGGAGACCCTGGACAGCCCGCGGCAGCAGGGTCCCGGGTCCCCGGGACTTGGTTTCCATGTGGAAGAAGCTGCTTAAGGACCACGTACCGTGGTCATGACCTGGGTCCTTCACCTTCATCTTGTGGTTTAACAGGGAGTAAAAAATTTATACTGCCCTGACTTACGATGTCATAGAATTAGAATAACATGTACGAACAAACTGGTAAAAAGAACTCATATACCAAAAGTTTCTTTATAAGCATATGCAGGCATCAGCAGTCCCGGTTCCTGCTTGTACAAGAAATGGCCATGTGACCACGACTTCAGGTGATGCAGCTTGCCCAATTGCAGGAATTTGGCTGGCACCGACCGGTTCCAGGATGCTGACCTTGAAGATCCCCATCAGGATCAGCAAGGACACTGCTTGCCCGTCCACAGCCTCTCCCCCTGGTCTCTTTGTTCTCCTTTCCCTCCCCCTCCCTGTAAACACCCGTCGGCGCTGAGATGTTAAGATGGGCTTCGAGACGAGAGTCACCCATCTTCCAGGTTGTCAGCACCTGAATAAACCCACGTTCCTTTACTTCAGCATCTGCCTGTCGAGTATTGGCTTTCAAAGTGGCAGGCAGCCAGAATTTGGTTTTGGTTACAGGGGTGCAGGAAAGTTGAGAGAGGGTGACCCTGTAGGGTCTAGAGACAGAAGATGGGATACAAGCTTTTGTGGGTGTCATGGCTTCCTGATGGACAACCATGTTGTCCCACGGTGGGTGTGAGGCTTGAGCAGTGAGGTACAGGGCAGCCCAGTGGATAAAGCACCGTCGTCATGCTCCTGACAGGTGTAGTTGTCACTGTTACAGGAGGGTGTAGTTGTCACTCCACACATGAGGACTGCTTCATTATGTTTGCAACGATCTTGAGATGCAAACTCGAAGACATTCTCGGCCCCTCATGACCCCGTTACAGCCTGACTTGGTCCAACGCACTGCCCAGCCCCCTGGGCTGTCTCCCGCACCGGGTTGCATGCCCAGGGCAGCTGCTCAGTCCTGGGGCAGAGCCTTGGCTCCACCCGCCCTCCCGCTCTTCTGCTGAGCCGCCGCTGCTCACTGGACCCTACTCCCTGCTCTGCCCCCTGGCACCCCAACTGCGGGAGGATGGAAGTCCTGGTAGTGGGGCGATTGTGGGAGTGGCATGGGTCAACAAAGAGGATGAAAGCTGTTGACCCTGGCCCGGGACAGGAGCTCTCTAACTCAGTGCTGCACCTAGGGCAGAAGTTGCTTATCTGACAAGTCGCCCGGTTCTGGGCAACTGCCGCGTAGCTATTGAATCCATGGAAGCCCAGCAGCCACTGGGGCTGAGCACTTCCGACTGCTGCGTGTTTAGAGAGCCCTGGAAAAGCAAACTGCGGCAGACGGCGGGCACCCTGCCCTGGCTTTATTGGCCATAATGAGGGTCATTGGGACGTAATTCAATACACTCGGGTGCCAAGGTACATTTTACAGAACAACATAGCCATAAAGCAGAAAAGTTCAGAGATTCTGGAGCTAATAAATAACTCTTGGGGTTAATAGGAGGTTCGAGTGTGATAGGGGTATAAGGCAGGACGGGGACGATGGTTCCCAATCGTTTTGATTGTGAACACTTTTCACAGTAAAAAAAAATAGAACCCCAAACTTTTTCAGGAGCTACAAAAATAATTTATAGTAATTTTGTATGGGGTAAGACAAAGTGAATTGATACAAAAGTGTTTTCTTTTGGATAAATGTTTCAATAAAAATGCAATAATTTATACTGTGACCCTTTTTTAAAAAACGTTGCTTTTACTTTCTGAAGAAATGCTGATATGGTCTATGAGATTTTAAAATCGAGTCATCAGATAACTTATCTGCTGGAGGCCTGAAGACAAACTTTCAGAGTTATTATTCTCTTTGTTAGCGTCCCATGTTTCTTCACCGGTATTCCTTTTGCTTTCTAGTTTTAACCGTGATTGTGATTAAAAGTAGTCAATATATTGCTAGAAATATAGAACTTCATAACACCAATGATGAAAAGTGGTTTAAGTGCTAAGGTGCTGAGCTAAGAGCAGGGGGTGGGATCAGACGAAATAGAAGTCAGGCCACAGCACTCCGACATGAAGGACACTTGCGAGCCACAATTCACAACGAAGACATAATCAAAACATCTTTGTGCCGATAAAGGGCTGGGCGAAGGTATTCTACTCTACAAACCGAGAAGAAGAGGCGACGCAGGCAGAGACACCCACAAACACGGCTGCTGTCGCTGGGAAACGTGCTGTGTCTGTGGGGGGCCCTTCCGGCCGTAAGATCATCGCGTGAGCAAAAAGCTCAGTGAGAAAACAGAGACCTAATAAAATAATCAATACGGCGGATCTTATGGACATACGTGCGTCTTACATTAAGTCCTGACCAACTCGTCTTAGGTGCACGTGAAATAGTCATACAATTTAATCGTATATTTGTTCACAAAGAAAGCATTATGTTCCCTGTAACAAAAGTAGAATTGTTACAATCATCCTGTGACCATACACAACAAAGCCAGAAAATCACGACAACATTTTTGGAAGGTTCTTGTGTATGGAAATTTAAATATCTTTTATTAAACATTTGCAGCTAAAAGATAAACGACAAAGAAAATTATAAATTGTCTTAAAATTCATGATAATCAGATCACCACGTTTGTAAATCTGTGAAGAATGTTTACAATAGTGGTCACAGGCAAACGTACAGCCTCAAACACATGCCGACTCAGAAGCTCGGAAAAGAACAGGAACACAAGCCAAAAGAAATTAATGGGCGAAGAAATTAATGAAGTTGTTAAGAGAAATAGTAAAGTTAAGTAATAAATTAAAATCTCATTTCTTTAAAAAAAAAAAGTGCAAACCACTAGCCAACCTAACAACAAAGGAGGGCAACAAACCCAAATACGCAAAATAAGAATTGACAAAGGGAAACACCTATTGAAACAGAGAAAACTTTAAAAATTGTTAAGAGGCTGCTCTGAATAACTCCATGTAACTAATTTTTGAAAATCTGGATGAAATAGATAAGCTTCTAGGAAAATATCAATTTGCCAAAATTTTTCCAATAGAGACATAAAACTCAAATGAACCATAGGAGAAATGGAGAAGTTTATCAAGAAGCAAATCTGTAAACGTCTCCATACCCAGATGGTCTCACAGAGAAATTCCAACAATGTCAAAATACCACATTGTCCCAATGCTACATAATTGTTCCAGAGGACAAAAAAAAAACAAAAAACAAAAAACAAAAAAAAAGGAAAATACCCAAATTCATGTTGAAAAATTAATTTGAAATGTTTAATAAATCCAAAACATAAGAGCTAAAGCTATAAAGCTCTGAAAGAAAATAGAATAGAAAATATTTGTGGCCTTAGATTAGGTGAAGATTTTTTTTAAGCTAAGACATACAAAGTGTGAATCATAGAAAAATTGGAAGAATTAGACTTTATCAAATTTAAAAGCGTTTGATCTTTGAAAGACGCTGTAAAGGAAATGAAAGTCAAGTCACAGACTGGAAGAAAATATTTGTACAACACCTATCCGATAAAGGACTTGTGTTCAGAATCGATAAAGAACTCTTACGACTCAGTACAGAGAAGACAAAACACCTGATTAAAATGGTGAAAAATATTTGAACACTTCGGCAGAGAAGAGGTAAGCAAAAGGTAAGTCCACGAAAAGATACTCAATCTCACTGGTTAGGCGGGAAATGGAGATCCAAGTGGAACTGAGCCACCACACCGCATACACGGGCTTCACGGCGGGCAAGTACCGGGCAGGTTGTGGAGAGCAGCTGCAATTCTCACGCTTTGCTGGTGAAAAGGCGAACTGGTACCAACACTTCGAAGGGCAATTAGTCAGACCCTTACAAAGTTCAATACAACACTAACTACACTACTCAGCGGTTTTGCTGATATTTACCAAGAGGAGGTATTCACCCCAGTCCACCCAAGACGGGTGCCCACAAGGGCTCAAACAGTGAAGAGCTGGAAACCGCTCAAATGCCCAACGAGCGGTGAATGGCTGACACCTGGTGAAATACCCCTAGTTGCGGAGGTCTACCCAGCCAGGGAAAGGGTTGAAGGGCCTGGGCGAGCCTCAAAAGACCACACGCTGTGAGGCTGTGCTTCTGAGAAGTTCCACAAGAGGCAGAACTGCAGCGAAGGAAGGCCACTCATGGGTCTCCTGGGGCCGCAGGTGGGAGGAGGGCGTTGGCTACAAGAGCATAAGGAAACTTGGAGGGGTGAGGATGAAGATGTCATATGTTTTCACTGTGGTAGCATTTACACGACTGTGTGTATTTTTCAAAGCTCACTGAGCTGATTTACTTAAAATGGGTAATTGTTATTGTCTGGAATTGTACCTCAATAAAGCTAATTTTTTAAAAACTCTCAAGGTACAACCATCTCCATTATCGGTGTTTGTATTGTGAAGACAGTGGACTGATGAATGAAAGGGTGATTCTGTGACTGAGTTGTGTGTGCCCCCGACCCCAGTTCACACGTGGAGGCCCTACCCTCAGCATGACTGCTGGGAGATGGGGCCTTTATGGCCATAAGCGTAAATGAGGTCATAGGCTTAGGGCCCTGATCTGTTAGGACTGGTGTCCTTACGAGAAGAGGAAAAGAGACAAGAGCTCTCCCCTCTCGCCCCACGTGCCTGGAAGTCCTCACGTGAGGACCCAGAGAGAAGGTGGCCGACTTCAAGCCAGCGGGAGAGCTGTTTGTACCCCCACCGCGTCACGTGCAACATTAAACTCACAGTCTCTGTTTCGTGAGCCCCTATCAATAAAGTCAGCCTGGTCCGACTTTGTAAATTCAGCAACTTGAAAGAATCGGGGAGGTCCATCTCTCGACCTTAAGATTAGCTGTACAGAGAAACCTTTGCTGCCTGAGATGCCCAACAGGGGGCAGGTGGAGGCTGGGGAAGTCTGTTCCCATGCTGGCCAGCAGAGGGCACTGCAGGACAGGCAGCCTGCTGAGCATTCACAGCCCTGGGAAGTTCTTTATGGGGAAAACACCTTAGATTCGTTAGCCATGTGTCCCAAATGAGGCAAATAGAAGGGTCCTTCCTTCTTCCTTCCTCCCTCGAGGCCACATTTATGACTGTCAAATTAAGGCTGCGCGCTTAGGGGTTGAGCTCTCTTTGGATCACAGGAAATAAACATGGAAGCTGTCACCCACGGGCCCTTGTAGAGGCCTGGTCACCCAGCCTGCAGCAGCCATGACATCAGCACACATGTGCCTGAGCTGCCAGGAGGCTTGGCTGGGCTGGAGCTGGAGTCAGACACTTTCAAAAGGTGTGGAATGCGGCGACGCCTCTGTCCCCCGTCCATCAGTGTGGCAGGGAAGCTGTAGAAGCTCCCTGGGATGCATGGGGCCTCCCGCCACTGCTGCACAAATGCAGACAGCCTTAGGGAGGGACAAGCCTTAGGGATGAGAGCCTGGGAAAGGAAGGTCACAGAGGACTGACCATGTCCCATTTTGTGGGAATGCTGCCAACCGGGGCAGACCCCCAGGGCTTTCTGAGGTGGCGGTCTCAGTGTTCCAGGCTGCAAGGGGGACCATGGCCCACTAGCACTACAGCTAGTGGCCAGGGCCACAGAAGCACCCGCGGGGAGGGGACATGGCAGGGATTGGTCTTCCTGCATGAGTAGGTGGGACCCTGGAGGGACTGATGGGTACTAAGACAAATGAGATCACATTACCATCGTGATGAATGGGCCCTGGACTGTTGGGAAGTGGATGTATGAATAATAGCAATAGCCTTATGTTCTCATTAAGCACCCACTGTGTGCCTGATACTGCTTGTGAATTAACTCATGGAGTCCTGTCAAAAGCCTACAGAACAGATGCTATCAACACCTCACTTTGCACGTAAGTAAAATGAGACACAACACTTCAGTAACTTGCCGAAGGCGGCGTGGCTAGGAAGTGACTCTGATACAGAAACTTACACAGCATAACGCAAAGTGCCTATTTTGGAGATCTGATACATATAATGTTGTTGCAAAACCCTGTTTCCATGGGGCCCATGGAGGTTCGGATGGTTCTGTGGCCTTTCCTCCTTCTTTTTTAGGCAATGGGGTGTCATCAGAGGGGCTGGTCCCCTGAAACCTGAAGCAACAGCCATAGGTATGTGTACGAGGGGGGACCCCCCCAAAAAACAGAATTATCTTCTGGAAGGTGGGCCCCTTATAGTTCAGGTTTCCCTCGGTAGGTGAGTGTTCAAGGAACCCATCTGTTATCAGTGTACCAGCTGGTGTTGTTGTGAGAGGCTGAGTTTGGCTTCGGTGAATTTTTTTAAGACTTTTTCAACACATTTGCACATTTCATTTACAAGCACACTTGCCCACGCTGCGCTGAGTGTTCAGCAGTTTTTGACCAAAAACAGCATGACCCACGCGCCTCACCCTCCCTATTCACCTGATCTCGCCCCAGCTGACCTGTTGTGTGTGTGTCACTGGATGAAAAGGTCCTCAAAGGGAAAGTAGGGGAGGTGAAACCCAAAAAAATGGCAGACGCACTAAAAGGCATCAAAATCGACAAGTCCAAAGACTGTTTTCTTCAATGGACAAAACATCTTGATGGGTGTGTTACATCAAATGGAGAGCACTTTGGAGGTGGCTGAAGTTTAAACATGTAAGAATAAATGCACAGTTTTTTATAAATAAATTTCAGGGTTTTTGTGTCCCCCCCTCATATATACCAAATCTCCAAAATACATGTCATGAGTGTGTACTACCTATAATGAGTATACAGTAGCTCCTTGTTATTCACGGACCCCTTATTTTCAAATTTACCTACTCACCAACATTTATTTGCCCTTCCAAAGTCAATACTCCCAGTGCATCTGTGGTCTTTAACTGATGTGTGAATGGGCAGAAAAGTGAACACATGAGGTCCAACCACGTGACCCTCTGTCCCCCTGTCTCTGCTCTCAGACTATAAACTAGTGTCTTTTCATGGACTTATTTTCTGTGTATAATGCGCACCCATGTTTTTGGCCCAAACTTTCAGGGAAAAAAAATCTTTCATTTTAATTTTTTAATTCAATTTTTTATTTCTTTATATTTAGAAACAAAACTGGTTATCATATCCCAGGGTATTATTTCACATACAGATATCATTGTTGCTTTCTAGAGTTATACTTTTAACACATAGGCATAAATAAAAGAATTAAAAACATTCATATTGATATAGAATTAGTACTACCCATGTATAATGCATGTCCTTATTTTTCCCTCAAAAATTTGGGCAACAAGTGTGCATTATACATGGCAAAGGAGATATGGTAGTATCTCCTTTCTGGAATTTTTGTGTTCTTTGATGGTGATTTTGCCATTTAAATGGTCCCCAAGCACAGTGGACAAGGGCTCTCTGGTGTCCTCAGGGCAAGATGGCTGTGATATTTCTTCCAGAGGAAGCAGGGTTACCAGGTCGGCTTGCTTCGGAGTGAGTTGCGGTGCCGTTGGCTGTGAGCTCCATGTTGGTGAATCAACAATATACATTAAATACGTTTTCTGTAAACAGAAATGCTCACCAAGCAACATCGTGTGCGGAGCAGCTAATGAAATCAGTCAAGACGCTCCCGGGAGCCCGGCCCTGTATTTCCCCCGATCGCAACGGTTCAGTGTTTGCTAACTCAGTGCCGGTGACTTTCTATACCAAAACCACCCCGGAAAATGAGAACCGATAATAAAGATTCCATACTGGTAAGTACGTAGCCTTCAGGCCCCACCCACGTTCTGGACGCAGTCACCCTGCCCTTACACCACGTGGAAGAGGCTTTTACACGCGGACCACAGAGTGGCCCTGCTTGGTGTCATGACAAGAGGGGCGGACGGTCTCCCTCTGCCCTGACTCTCCTAGAATGTGCTCCATTGAGCAGGACCCACTGGGGACCAGGGAGTTCACAAACATTCATTTTAACTCCTTCCGCACCCACCTACACTTTACCAAAAGGACACCTGAAAATCTGAGCGATAAGGGAAGCTCTCCAATGTCACGCCCCTGAGGTACCACCCCCTCCATGCACCGTGATGTCCACTTTGCAAACGCACTGGTCAGTCCCCTCTCTTTGCCAGAGATAGAGGGCCTGGATGAACCTTGGGAGCCAGGAGACCGGGACAGTGGGGGGTTGAGGAGGCGCCCCCATCCCCTTACTCCTGACGGGGCCCTCCCTACCAAACCTCACCCTCCTCCGCCGTCAACAGTGTGTCTGCCAGAGCCCAGAGGTGGCCCTGGGGACAGGGAATGGAGGAAAAGGAAGCAGAGACTGACAGAGGAGTCTGGAAGTAACTCATCGCTGGAGGAAAAGGAGGGGAAGGGACGAGACAGGAAGACAGAGAGGACAAAGAAAGGTTCACATTTCTGGTAGGAGAGCATTCGCATGTCACCAACCATTGCTCCGGGGCCAGTGAGGACCCTCTGGTGGCCTACCTAGAGAAGAGGGGCAGGGGACAGTGCAATCCAAGCCACTTTGGGATGCTGAGCAGTGAACTGTCATCAATGGCTTTGGAGAAGCAGGAGTTACAATATCTGAAACAAGGACCCCCAAGCCCATAGCAAAGGCCCCTGAAATTGCCTAAGACCCCACAGTCCGTCCTCGGAAGGGTGATGCAGGAACCGGCTCAGCAGCGAGGGTGCTACCGTGTCAGAGGGAAACCCAAGGGAGGCAGTGGGATGCGCGTGGGCAAGAGAAGAGAATTTTGAGAAAACGCCTTCAGAGTGGGCACCCAGAGGTTCCTGCCAAGTGGCTCTCACTGAGCCTGAGAACAAGAGGTCTGCAGACCAGAAAATGCCCAAGGGTGGCACGAAGCCGGGAGCTCCCACCAAGCCCAACAGACAAGACAGCCACGCTCCAGTTCTGGGAGCAGGACCACCGGGCTCTCAGTCTCGGGGTGTTGGGAGGAATAATTCATGCAGCACCTGGAGAGGGACCTGGCTTTGCCCTGGGTGTGGCCAGCCCGGCTGACTCGGGAACCTGCAACTACACCATGCAGACCGAGGGGAGAGGGACCCAGTACCCTGTGATGAAATTCACAAATGCCCGTGCCCGCCTCCATTGGCCTTTTGTCTTGAGTGCTTCTGAGACCCCGTGCTCCAAGCATGACCACCATTTATTGAGCTTAGGAGTGTGTCGTGAGCAAGATAATGACATGATGGTGACTTGAAGCCATGTGTGCCTCCGCCTGGAAACAGGAGTCCCAAGAGGTGATGGGGCCCAGTCCCTTCCTTGAAGAAACACTTTTCAAAATTCCCACCTTCCAATGAAAAGTCAGTGTCCCTGGTCTTTCTGCCACCCAGGAAGGAGAGGCCTTGGATTTCTGAGGTGGGGTGACCTGTGCTAGGCCAGTGGGCTCCGGATGGAGAAGGAAGCAGGAGTAGGGAGAAGCTATAGACAGACTGACCTGGTGTCAGGTGTGCTGCAACCCCATGCTGACCCTTCACGTAGGCTCAAAACACCTGTCCCACAACCACCTTCCCACGGGTGGGAGGGGCCTCAGTGAGAGCTGGCGTCACCTGCCGCTGTTCTCAGAAGGAGGAGGTAAACAAGGGAGCAGGCTGGGGCCAACCCAGCCTCAGCCCCTCCTGACACCCCTTAGGGACAGGTGATGGGCACCCTGGCTCTCAGTCCCAAAGCAGGTGGCCTGCGATACTTCTGGTCAAAGTGAGATGATTTTGTAATTGCAGCTGAAATCGCATGTTACTGTTAAGAGGGGTTAGGGCTAAAGTCATCTGAGTGTGTATACCATCGATCAGGTGTAGGCGTTCGAAAGTGAGGTAGATTCCGGAATTCACTTACCCGCCAAACTCGGTTGCGGCTTGAGCTGCCGAATGTACCGATGAATTGCTGCTCTTATGGGAAATGAAAGCGTATTAAAACCACACACACACTCACACACTCACACTCACATGACACAGCTCCACCTCTGCGTCAGTGAAGCCAAACTAAAATTCAGCAGGTTTTCAGGGTTTTCTTTATTTCAAGACACTGAGTGTTAAACCATTGGATGGGATGAAAAGCAACAAAGAAAGCGCAGGAAGTCAGGAAGCACGACGTGGGAAACCGATAAATGGGTGCGCTCTTGTTTTGTGCCAGATCGTCCAGGAGTGGGTGGGTCCTCTGAAGCCACTGCCTCTTAATAATGACAGTCTAGAAATTTAAAAGGGGACATGGTTGGTGGTAGGTCAGGGAGCCCAGAGGCTTGAACTAATGGTACTCTGGGTCATGTGACAGCAAGCCACTTGCCTAGCTGTGCCCACTGAAAAAGGGGCTCCCCTCCTGGGACAAATTCCCAGGCTGGGCGTGTCCTCTAGGGGGGCCATTGTCCAGGTAGTCACACCTGGAACTTTCTAAAAGTGAAGGTTCTGCCGTTCAAGGATCAGTGCCCTCCCTCCATTTTTTGGAAAATGCCTACTTTTCCTTTATCTTGCCAAATTCAGTGTCAGGAGACACATGTGACAGAGGCGGTGGGGGAGGGGGACTGGATGCCCCCGGGACTGGCACTGAAGCAGGACGCTGTGGGCAGAAGCCGTCATGCCTGGTCACATGGGAGAGGACAGGGAGGTCCGCAAGAGAAGGTGCCACGTCTGCTTTGTTCTGGGCCCCGTCCCCAGTACCCGACACAGTGATGGCATTTAGGAGCATCCAGAAATGGTGACAACTGCAGTAAAATGGGAGAGGCCACCAAAGTGGGCCGAGATCCAGGGGTGTGGCTGACAATGAGATGCTTTCAAACCGTTGTAAAGACACATGATGCTGTGTGGCTTTAAACGTATCTAAAGGAAGCTGCCATTGTTGAAAACATTCTGGAACTGCCTTCAGAGCTGGTTCACAATAAAGGCAGGCTCACGCATCAGTATACCCTGGGTTCGGGAGCCCTGACCGCGGTATTTAGGCATGACGTCCAGCCTAGGACCCTCCCCCTCCCAGCCCCCACCTTCCCTGAGAAACCCTCCGTGTCCGGATACCAGGTGGGGACTCAGCCTCAGTGACATTACCTTGCACAGACTGTGGGAAGAAACACCAGGGCACTTCCGGGATGGTGTCAGAAAAGCAACATTTTCGAGACGCGCACTCCTCGGCGCTGATGCCCGGGTAGCCACAGTTCCTGCGGGCCGAGACTTCCATGACACACTCCTCTGACTCTGGTCACCGTCACCAGGTTTGGGAGAGAAACAATGCGGAGACTCCATTAGACCCGCTTAGTTACCTGAAGACTTCTGTCCCCATCCTTCCCCGGGAGCACTGCTGGATTTACAGCTGAGGTGTGACACCCGGGGACGGTGAACGTGTGGGCACCAGCATCTGGTCACCACTTCTTCCCCACAGATGTCACAGGTCAGAAGATCTAACGTCCTAGGGCCTCAAGAAAGTCATTTCTCCTCTCTGGACTCGACGTTCTCCTCTGTAAGATGGGGTGGCCCACCAGACCACATGAGAAAAGGCTGGCAAGTGCCCTCTAAGGTTGCAAAGCATTCGGTCCAGGTATTAAAACCCAACAGCGCTTCTTTTCGAGGGAGGGCCCCGGCCGACAGCCGGTCTCGGAGCCCAGGAGCCTCCCATTCAGCCCCGGGGCGTGTGGACGAGGGGCGGTGGGCACCGCGCTTCAGACCCACCGGTGTGCCCTGGACACACCACTTTCTTCTGTGCACGTGCACCTTGGCTCGGATGACCTTCTGTAGTGATCGTAGGCACTCCCATAAAACTTCCTCTCAGAAGGTAACCCTCGACGTCTTACTTTCATAACCCTTGGGACCTGTGAGCTGCCACGTTGATAATTAAATGCCTCCTTCCCCCCGCCCCCAGAAGCCCCTTCAGGGGTCACACTTTTACACGTAGGAAAGGCCTGAGAGGTTTTTTTTCTTCAAATACAGAAGAACAGGTTCTGTACATACACGGATTCTCACTGTGTCTGCCAAAGAGGACAAGGGGCTGGCACTTGAGCCTCCAGGTGAGGACACAGGTCAAGAGGGGCTTTTTCTCTTTCCTTTGGCGGCCCTGGGCACCGGTCCCCAAGCCCTGGGAGCCAGGTCCTGGGCTGGGAGCCGAAGGCACAGGAGGGGAGTACAGTTGTCCTGCAGGTTACCTTGCTTCGGGAGGGGGTCGAAGCACCAGGGGACCCCTGGGATGGTGGTATCAAAGCAGCACCCAACTGTAAAGCACTGTTCGCTGGTGATGCCGGGAAAGCCACAGTTCTTCCTGTTCTGGGGGTTCATCCGCGAGCACTGGCAGGGCGCTGTGGAGAGACCCTGGGTCAGCGCGCCCTCCCTCGAGCCCCTCGTGCTCGTGGGGGCACGCTCGGGACACCCTCGCTGTTCATACAGGGAAATGCAAAGACTTATCTCACCCGTATTGACGGGGCTTTGCTGAAATGGTTTTGTTAGTAAAATACATAAATAAGTAAGTAAATAACCTTCTGGAAAGAGGTGGACAGATGGGCCCTGGTAGGGGCCAAGATGAGAGGTGATCTGACCAAGGCCAGGCTCCTGGTGGGGCCTCCTGCCTGGTGCCTCTCCTCAAGCTGCCCCCCGCCCCCCCTGTGATCATCCTGGCCTTGTCCCAGAGGGAGGTCTTTCTTGGAGGTCACGCGGACCCCACGTACCCTCCCTGTGAGCTTAAAAGGGGGCCGGCTGCGTGACCGACACCACAAATCTTAGGCTGCCTTTCCCACTGCTTCCTCTCTCAGGTTAACTCATCGTCCTGCCCTTTCTCTTGAGAGAAACAAACATGAGTGGACACCCACCAAGGGGGACTTCCATACTCCCATTGTGTTTGGGGCGCTAGAAGTTTCTCCAGGCTTACTGGGCCAGATGCTGCCGTGCCCAGCTGTGAACACTGAACCGCAGAGGGTCACTCAGGGGTACTTACAAGGTTTCTCAGCCCCCGCCAGGGCGCACAGACCCAGGACGAGGACCGCTGCCAGGATCCGGGTGCCTGCCATGTCCAAGTTCAGCTGCACCCAGGGGCGCCAGCAGAATGCAGGGTTCCCACTGCCAGTGGGTGTTTTATCATCTTCTCTGTGTTTGCTCAGCAAGCGGAAATAACCTTTCTCTCTCACCCCTGGCCCCAACACTTTGGATCCTTTGTTAGGAAAAAGGGCTGAGATAGCTCAGCCGGCAGAGGGCCACGCAGGCAGGCTTCCGGGCCAGGTGCCGTACTCCCTGGGCACCCGCGAGGCCGCCCCTGCCTGGGCCGAGGGCAGGGTCGTTCCAGGACGCCGACGTGGAACACTGGCCACACGCATGTCTGGACCTGGGAGCTCACAGGGTCACACCCAGGAAGGGATAAGTCATTTATTTCAACAGATAAAATAGGGGACTACCACAGGATTTAAAAAAATATATATTAGGCCCAAAGCTATCAGGAAAATGACCAGGCTGGCTGTCAGCAGAGAGTAGAACCCCTGCTTCAGGAAGGGGAAGGTCTCCAAAGAGGACAGGAGACCCCTCCTCCAGGACTGCACTTTGCCAGCACCTCTTTTCTCCATGTTGGGGAGGGGGGCCGCTCTCCATGGGGGTCAGTCTAACCAAGTGAAAGGAGAAGGCTGGATGAGCGTAAAAATAAGTTCATTTCAGCAAACTCCCTAAGCTGCCCGTTTTATCTTCCATTGGAGCTTTCTGCGTTTCCGAAAAGATGCCCCCTGTAAACCTGCTGCGTCCGGGGGCAAGACGCACTGGGTGAGGGAGTCCGAGGGCGGGACAGAGAGAGGGAGGAGAGAAGCCAGAGGGGAGGCAGCCCAACACAAATATTGTAAAGGCGTGGTGGGAAGGCCAAGGGAGGATCGCCAAGTCCCCCCGGCCCCCCATGGCCCAACCAGAGGAATTACGAGGACTTGCCAATCTGTCCATCCTGAGCTGAGCAGCCCAGACCGAAAGGTTCATGGAATCCAAAACCCTGGGTCCTCAGGTCTAGAGAGCGGGCCTCGTCCTCCAGGGCGTCTGAGGGCCCAGCTATAACATCTGCGGGCTGGGTACTTGATTATCCACTGCTGTGGAGCCAGTGGGACTCCATCTTTGAAAAGCATGCAAAGTCAACTTTTCCTACCCCATTCCCTGTCACCCTCAGTCACCACCAAGGCCCTGGATCACCTCTTCTCTCCTGGCTTTGCATCCCCTCTGTTTTCTCTGCTTCCTTTCCCTGGGCCCGACTTCCCACTGCCCCCATCCTGGCCCTTCCAGGCTTCTGGCTGAAACCACCCGATCCGTGCCAAAGACTCAGCTCATTACCCTCAGCCCCTGAGCCTCTCGCCCTCCTCTGGCCCTAACAGAAGACTGCGTCTCCCCTGAGGTGCTCCCTCGCATCCGTCTCAGGCAGAGATGCTCAGCACCACCTTCCCGGGCACTAACCACCCATGCAACGCTTTTGTGCACATGAGAGAAAGGCATGTTTCTTCAAGACAAGTGACTTCCACCTGTGGGGAAATGGTTATAATAGATGTGACGTCTACAGTGTGAGTGGTACTCTAAGTGAAGGTGGAGCTGTGCACACAGCACATCTACAACTGCTTCGTCTGTCAATGTTTCCATTACATGGGCTCAGGAAGGTGGCTTGACACTGACCTTGAGACCTGATGTCTCTATCCTCACACAAAAACCATGCTCCTTGGAGACGTGGGCTATGGACCATACCACTCTCAATGCCTCATCCTGCCGTTAACTGCAGACCTTCAACCTGTCTCCTTTCTAGTAAGTCTTTGTAATAAGTCTTAAAAAATAAATTTAATCTAAGTAAATCAACTGCATAACAGAACAAACCTTAACATTTGTTAAGGAAGACAACAAAATCCAGACACACAATCACGTTAAACACAAAACCAAAATTTACTCATTGTGTGAAGAAGCATGACCCATCATCATTAGAAAAACCAGTGAATAGAAACAGATGCAGATTTCGCACTAAAAGATTCAAATATTTAAAGGGAAACATAAAACTATAATGAGAAAACAAATTTTAAAATCTGAATTAAAATATGGAGACTAAAATTGAACCACATGGAAATTATAGACATAAAAAAAACAGCTAAAATGAAAAACTTACAGCATGGGCTTTAGACAAGGTGCTGTAGAAGAAAAGGCTGGTTTACTTGAAGCCAATGCAATACATACTCTCCAAACGGAAGCATGCAGGATAAAGGAACTAATATGAAGTGAGCATGACCTTGATGACCTGTGAGATAATGTCAACCAGTCTAACATACATATAATTGGTGTAGCATTAGGAGAAATACTAAAGAAATAATCACAACAATTTTTTGTAAACTTGATGAAAAGTGTAAACTCATACATCATAGAAGCTCAATGACTCCAAACAAGATAAAGAAAACCACATCAAGACACAGAAAAATCAAATCAGTAACTTAAAATATTTTTACAGCAATTGGAGAAATGACATACAGCATAATAAGAATTACAGGCAACTTCTCATTTGAAACAATGAAAACCGGAAGGCAACAGAATGGCAATTCTAAAGTACTAAAGGAAAAAAAAAACTTGTCAAGTCGGAATTCTATACTTGGTGAAAATATCCTTCAAAAACAGAGGCAAAATACTTTTAAAAAATATTCACTTTTTAGAGAAGTTCTAGATTCACAGCAGAGCTGAGCAAAAGCACAGAGATTTCAGTAACTTTTTTAGGCAAACCAAAGCCGAGTGAAGCTGTCACTTACACACCTGTTCCCCGGGAGTTCTGAAGGAAGTTCTAGAGGCTGAAACTGCGGCAGTCCTTCAGTGCAGGGCGCGAGTTCTCCAGATGGCTGCAGCCAGGCACCACCCAGCTGGATTTACCCACTTATGGCACCTGTTCGGCCTCTGAGAGTTTGCATTTACAACCCAGTCTAGTCCCTGCAGCTCCTCACTTTGTTGGCCACAACTATCTCTTAACTCATCTCTCAGCCACAAATAATTTTGCCCCCCTCCAGACAAATGCCGAGTGCCTTAATTATCTCTGTAAAATGAAAATTTAGATAGGTCCCTCCTCTGCTACTCCCTTGCTTCTCACAGCCTATAAGGTAAAAACCAGCTATGAGTTCCCTGAGTATGAAAAGCAAGACACTTTGTGAGCCAGACCCACATACCCCTCCAGCCTCCCCCGCAGCTGGGTCCCCCTCACAGCCTGGGCCTGTCCTACTTCTCTGCACAGACCCCGGCCTTTGAGCCTTTGCTGGTGTGCCCTCGTCTCTCTCCCAGTGCTCTGCCTCACTCTATGCCTTGCTTACTCCTTTCTATGCTTTCGCTCTTAACTCAGGAGTCACTTCTTCCAGGAAGACTTCCTTTACTTCCTTCAGAGAGACGATAGGTGCCCTTCACCCCTCTCACAAGCACCCTTTATTTGCCTGATTCAAAACATTAGCCACATCTACATTTTAAGTAGATTTTTACTTTTCCGGTTTCTTTATTAATTGTACCAGAGGTAACAGCTAGTACTTGCTGCAGGCTAACTTTGTGCCAGGCGACCGTCTAAAGATTTCACACGCTAGGTTGTATTTAATCCTCACAACAACGCCACGGGAGGGCTGAGGCCATCATCCCCATCTGACGGTCTACACAGGTAAGATATCTCACTCAAATATTGTAACACAGCGATAAGTACAGGGTGAGACCCAGAGCCGGGACCATGCCTCTTTCATTTTGTATCCCAGAACTGGACCCGGCATCTCATGGGCTTCCTTAATGAGGGGGGCAGAGTGGAGAAGTGGGTAACCCACACCCCAGGAGCTGAGAGATGGGAACTTCCCACCTCGTGTGGCCCACTACCCAAATTAGCTTTGGAACTCATAAAATGGTATCGAGACAGAGATATATGAACCAAACTGGGGCCACCCTCCTCACATTTCTGGATTACAGTGTCCTCATTTGTAAAGGAAGGTGGCGTGGGGGCTTATTCAGTGCTCTCCAAAGTCTCCCACGCCTCCTAAAACCTGAGCAGGGTAAGATCTCATTTTTATACGATGACCAGGGGAGAAATATTTTTATTACCAACACTTCCGTGCTCCCAAAGGTGGAAGAGGGGTTGGGGGCTGAACGTCACACAGTTTCCTCCCCAACTTTCCAGTTTGGGGAGCCTGGTTGTGATGACCAATGGCACGGGTAAAGAATGGAGTCTTGGGGAGCCCAGACCAAATTTAATTACCTACTAAGGAAAGCGGCCAAAGCCACGAGAAGGTATAAACAGGTGAACTAATGCTGATGAGAACTTTGATACGGGGTTTGGGAGGAAATGAACTTCAAGATTTCTTGATGACTGACATTGGGGAGTATAATTGGACGGATAGAATTTGAGCACATTTTCTAATGTGTTGTGCCAAGGGATTCTTTGTGCTTCTTTGAGAGACTTTACTCAAGATTTGCATTACTTTAAGATGTCTCTTTGGTATCGCAGTGGGTGTTTTGTTTTGTTTTATTTTACTTGACACCATGCTGAGACAAGCCACAATCTGGTCGTTAAAACATCAAAATATTTAAACCATTCAGGTTACCACATGTCACAGCAAACTGATAGGAGATGGCAAACCACGGCCCGTGGCCTCATTGCCTGTTTATTTAAGTAAAACTTTATTAAAACACAGCCGTGGCAATGTATTTACACATTTGCCTTGCTACTTTCAAGCTGTGATGGCAGAGTTGGTTAGTCATGACAGAGGCTATATGGCCCACAAATCCTAAAATATTCACCATCTGGTCCTTGGAGAAAAAACAAAATTGCCTCCTCCTGTATTATCATCTTAAAATAAACGTGAAAAAATTAAAAAATTGCTGGGAGACCATTCTCCACGCCTGTCACATTTGTGCATGTCCCGCTAACTACCCTTATGGTGTGGGGCCTAAAATCAAGGTTCAGGGTTAAGTGCGCCTTGGCATCTGTGAACGGAGACGGTCTCACGCAGCCTAACTGCAAGCTCTCCTCCCAATCTGTCCCCACAGTCCAGGCCCCCCAGCCAAACAGCCCTCCTTTTTGAGTTCCTGCTGGCCCCTGAGAAGGAGCTCTCACTCGCCAGCCAGCCCACAAAATTATTCAAACAAGCCGATCACATCCTTGGTGGGAACCACGGGCACCCCACCCTCTTGATACAGCAAAGCCTCCTCCCTTAGGCCCCGGTGGTTCCCTCTGTTCCTGAGTGCACCCCAGGTGGCCCCGCAGGGCATGTGGTGTCCTCCTCTCCCAGGCTGGGAGTATGTGTGACTCATAAGCTGGGGACGATTTCAGCGGTCCAGTGTCAGCCGCCCCCATAACTCCGGATGGAAATACCCTCCCACCACCACCAATGAGACAACTAGGAGGCTATCAGAACCGTCCTTCATTCCAGACCCTCTTTTCAACAATGTTTGCAAAGCAAACAAGCTGAGAAGGCAGATGTGGCATCTGTGCCCGGGGCCGTGGGCAGGCTAGTTTACTGTCCCTTACAAGATCTGAGTCCCTGAAGAGGTCGGGGTCCCTCTCCTGGGATGCAACCCACTGTGTCTCCCCAGGAGGACTCGGGGGCACAGACACAATAATCACATGGTGCTTACCACACTGTGAGTAATGAAGTCCTTCGTCCCCAAACACGGGCTCTCCGGTCGTCCACCAGCCTCCGTGAAACTATTAGCTTACGAGTAGGGTAGACGCTGAGCCCTTCTGAATTCTTGAGTTAGAACAGATTAAATACCAAAAAATCCCTTCAATGTCTGCCATTAGAATAAATGTGCTGCACTTAGTAGGTCCACTCAACCTCATTACACCTCATACGTACATAGGCATGTGTAGTGCTGCCTAATTCAATCTGTTTGCTGCCCCCAGTATGTCCAACTCAGGGCACCATTAAGAACCAAGGAAAGCAGTTAAGAACACACAATACGATGTACAGATGTTATATTATAGAATCATACACCTAAAACCTACACAATTTTATTAACCAATGTCACCTCGATAAATTCAATTAAAATTTAAAAATTAAAAAAATAAAAGAAACTGATGAACAATAAAAAAAAAAAGAAATACCTTGAAAATACTGTAGTACTATTTATCTTTCTGTTCTTAACTATAGTCTCCTGTCTGCTCGGACTTTTAAATGGATGGCTATTTCCTAATAGCCACTGATATTTAGATCAAATACCTAATTGTTCCCTAATAGCCACTGGTGTTTCCTATCGGGCTCATAATTATTGAATATTTCCACAACCCACCCCTCCCACTCTCCCAAAGAAAAGCGAGGGAGTTTTCTTAAGCTAACAACATGGTTTTAGTTCAACACTGTCTGAACAGAACCCTATTGTGTGGGGAATTATCTAGAAGCAATGGTAACCTCCAAGTACACAACCAACCACAGAACAAACAAGCCCACAGATCAAACTAAGGTACTCGAGCCAGAATTTGTTACACCGGTCGACAAGCCACGGAGGAAAGCCCAGGGCGGGGTAACCCTCCCTGTGGGCGCAGGTGGGTGGAATGACCGCACACCTGGACCCCCGGTCACGAGGTATTCGGTCCCGCCCCACTCTTGGCCTCTCCAGCAATACATGGTAACACCAAGGATCCAAACTGGGGCTTGAGCAAGGGGCCAGAGCCTGGACGGTGCCTGGGGCCCCGCACACCCAGGTTTTATTGAGGAGACACTGAGCCGGCCCTGCCGTAGCCCACGGCGACCCACAGAACAGCCCTGCTGCTAGTCTATGTTTCGGGGCTGACACCTGGGGCCCAAATCAGGCCATGATGGGGGTCACTGACAGGGGAGCGCCTGGTCTAGGGATGACAGGTGAGAGCGCTACCAGTCAAGACAGGCACTGTCAACGTCTGAAGGGTAGGCCCTCCATCCTTTCCCATCTATAATGACATTTCCACTTGTTTCATCCTTTTGGTCAGGTAACATGACTTACAGGTTACTGTCACCTACATCTCAGGAGCTAGTTTCCTGCAATCCGTACCTGAGACAATTTCAAGTTCCTGTATCCCGTTTGTCCTTGTGCCATGGGTAGCAGGATTGACACATCTCAAATAACAGCAAACCACCCTGACACCTGCACGCTGGCGATTGGCAGGGATTCGCATCCTTCAGTTGGAAGTGACAGGCACATGCTGTTTGGGGTTGAACTGTGTCTCCCTCAGATTCGTAGTTCGAGGTCCTAGCCCCTACTATTTCAGAATGTGACCTGAGGTAGAGACCAGGTCTTTAGAAAGGTGATAAAGTTAAAACGAGGCCTTTAGGGTGGGTCTTAATCGGATAGGACTGGTGCCCTTTTGGGAGGGGATTAGGACAGATACACTCAGAGGGGGACCATGTGAAGACACAGGGAGAAGACGGGGCCATCCCCCAACCAGGGAGATACCTCATGGGGAGCCAGCCCTGCTGGCCCCTTGGTCTTGGGCTCCCAGCCTCCAGATCTGAAAGAGAATGACTTCCGTTGTCTCAGCCACACAGCGTAGACAATGGCCACCCGAGATGACTAACCCACCAACTCAAGCGGGAAAACAAGCAGGGGTTGTGATACGGGTTTGGGGTGTCGCGGAACCCCGGGACAGCAGCTCCGCCAGCCTCAGGGGTCAGGACTCTCTCCCGCCTCCTCTGGGACCCCTCTGCACATCTGCCTGTTCGGCTCCCCGCCCCCTGGGCCCCGTGGCTGGCTGGGTTCCCTTGTGGCCCCGCCATGACACTCTGCAAGTCCCTTCCAGGCCTAAAGTAGACACGACTCTCCCCACACCATTTATCTACCAGAAAAGCCCCGACTTCCCCCATAAACAGGAATCTCTCCCCGTAAGAGAATTCCCAAACTTTTGTCTGAAGCTCTTCAAGGACACAGGAAGTTCTAGAAAGTTCTCTAATTTGGCAGTTTCCAGGCCGGTGGGCAAAGGGCAGCGTGTGAGATGTTGGGGACAGCTTTGCCGGCATCTGGTATTGAACGGGACACGTTGTCATCGTAGTTTCGTGCCTGCAGAAACCAAGAAAACTTGAAACAAACACATCGCTCCGTTGCGCTGTGCTGAAGTAAAAAGCCCATTTCCAAAAACGGAAGTAGAAAGCATAGAAAACTTTTCACCATCAAGCCATGTATTCACACTTGAAAGTTTTAAGGATGGTTTTGATGCCCCACCCCTGCCAAAACCCAGTGGTTTCGGGTGCAAGAGAGCACTGGCCCCCAGGTGATCTTTCACACAGGCAAACTCAGCCTGCTTTCCAAGGTTGGGGAACAGAGAGGGGTTTGGGCTCTTTAGAGGCTGCGTGTGCATGCGTGTGAGTGTGTGTGCACCTGTGTGCACGTGTGTACGTTCCTCAGACTGTTAACTACTCGTGTGCCTTATCAGCAGAACTGTAAGTTACAGAGGCGTGCTATCACCACAGCCTGCCTTTTTCCCACCACGCGTCCGAAGGCTGCCAGGACTTTGCAGTAACCCAGAAAAGTCTGCCACTGCTTGCTTAAGACATCCGTTCTGCCGCTCACCCTTCCCCCGCCTCCCTCGCCCACGTGTGCTTGGCTGTAGAGGGGTGTGGGTGGGCGTGGTATGATACGATCTCCCAGATGATCACGGTCATGGAGTTTTGCGGGGCGGCGGGGTGGTTGGTGTCCCGCCATGGGCGAGGGGCTGCTGGGGGCGGAGGTTGGTCCTGGGCAGGTTCCGATGTCTTTATATTTCTGGGCGTGAGGAGGAAAACATTTCACTCTTCTGGGGCCTTTGTGGGTTTTCTTCCCAGCCTCCTCCTCTCTTATCTCGCCTCACTTGGCTCTGGTCATGAGAAGGAAGTGGCACATCACCCAATGCCCTCTGTCCCCTCAGGCCCAACTCCCACATCCACATAGGCTGCCCCATTTGTCACTGCACCCAGAACTCAGCAGCTCCCACTGACACCCAAAACTTGAGTGAGTGCTGTAGGTCCACTGGACATGTGAGTAACCCAAGGAGGGACAGTGCGGGGCATGGTCCCAACATCCTTCTGAGTACCTTGGTTTTCCAGACCCAGCTGGTGGGCAAGCTCCCACGGCATTGCTCTGGGTCAGGGGTCCGGAACTCCGAGCTCCGCCCAGTGCTTTCTGCCCCCTCCTGTCAGCCACCTGGTGCTGCTGGAATTCTCCCGGATGTTTGTGAGTTTCTGGGAGGACAGGGTGGCAGAGCTCACCTTCTTTCGCACCCACGCCTGGGTCCTGTGCAGGGTGCTGGGCCATAAGGGGCCAGAAGGACGTGTGTCCCAGCTCCCCGTGCTGAGGCAGGGACACCCCAGCAGGAGTCCCTGGTCTCTTTTCTCCCCGACAGGCCTGGCATCCAGGTGGTGGAGCCACACGATCACACATTCTGGAGGTGGACACCAGAGGATGTGGACATGGATCATGGGCTATGAATTCTTTCTATGTAACCTGATCCGGGGGAGGGGTTGACCCCACCAGCTCTGTATCCAATCAATCCCTTCACAGGGCCATGATCCAGGGAAACCAAAAGAAGGTAGGTTACCCACCGAATCAGTCTCCTTGTCACCTGGCTGCTGGGCCCACAGTCTGATGCATTTGCCAGGAGGAAGAGGCCTGGATGTCCCTGGCCACAGGAGGACTTAGAGTGTAGGAGCCCCCAGTCGATGTGCCATGGCTCCCTGGAAAGTGTCCCTTCACCCACACTGTTCTCTGTGTGAGAAAAGGGGGATGACCCATAGCGACAGCCCCCCTGTGTGAGCCCCAATAGAAGACCCATCTGTGTTTCAGAGCCACAGGAAGGAGCACCTCGGGGTGTTTGTCCCTGTGTCCCAGACCCCTGTGTCCACTTTCTCTGGATGGCACCTTTGACATTACTAGTGAACCTCTATCCTGGGGGGACCGGGGACTCCAGTCTGCTGGGCCCATCTGATCTGTGGGTCTGCTCACTCAGCAGGTCATTTGACACCTGCTGGCACCTTGTCCTCCATCACAAAGTGGGGGTCAAGATAAGGACGCGGTGTTGTTTGTGATGGCGTTGGTTTTGGAAACCGAAAGTGAGGCTTTCAGATTCCCTCATACATACCTCCCTATGCCTGCTCCCTCTGGATGCCAAGCCAGAGGCTCCCGCTGAGGGCTGAGATGGTCTGATGGCTCAGTGAGAAGTCGGGGTGCTGCCCCAGGCATCGTTTGGAGAATGGCTGCCTACATTCCTCTAACAGATCAAGGGTCCAACCTGGAAGACTAATCCTAGGGACTTTTACATTGGGCGAGAGTTGGCCCCTGCCTGTGGCAGCTGGGCCATAGGGTGACGGTTCTGTGGTGCAGGGAAGATACAGACCTTGGTAATGTGTTGTCAAGGAAGAGAAAACCCAACGGGGGTGCCTTAACCCACACGGACACTTGGGTTTATTCAGCATGAAGTCTGGAGGTGGGTGGTGATGGGTCAAATCAGCAGCTCAGGGACATCAAGGTTCTAGTTCTCTGGCTTTCCCTCATTATCACAGAATGGCTGCCTAAAACACCACATCACACCTTCATACCACACGGCATCCAAAGGCAGCCTGCAGGTGCCTCCAGGGTGGCCAAAGGGAGCTGTCCTTTTATGAAGGAGGGAAAAATCTTCTTCAGAAGCCCCCAAATAGATGCCCCCTCTTGCCCCACGTGCCAGAATGGAGTCATGGGGTTACCTCTCAATGAAAGAGAGATGAGGAAGGTGAGCACTTTCCCCTGTTTTTTTATGGAGTAGAAGTCAGGTAAGAAGTAAGGGAAGGAGGAATGGGATGGCCAGAGCCAGGGAGCAGGTCTTCCATAAGAGGTCACAGGGAAAAGTGACTTCTCGGGTGCTGGGCGGGCCTGGGGGGCGAGGGACAGAGAAGGGAACCAGCTGGACTCCTGAGAAAGCTCAAAGCCCGCTTCCCAGACAGAATCCAAGGGACACCTGTGGACCCAGGGTCTCCCTCATTCTGTAGCCCTGGGCCACTTGAGCCCTTCCCCGGGGAGAGGATCAGGAAGGGGGCGGGCCGAGGCAGGCTGGGAGGGTTATTCCTGGGACTGTCTCCTGCAGAGGCTGTGAGGAGAGGGCACTGCCTCTCACACGGTGTGGGACTAGACAGTTAGTGTCTTTTTATCTCAACCGAGCAGGCAAATGTTGTGAGAGAGATCAGATAGGGAGGGACATGAAAGAGAAGCAAAAACTTCTCTACAGGTGCTCCAATGAGGAAAAGCCATGGTGGTCCCCCCAGCACACAGAACACAACACACAGGACCACGCACACGTGGGTGCTGCTGTGTGCGTGTGCTGAGGTTCTCACCCCGACGTCCCTGCCGGAGCCCAGGACTCCTGGCCCTGGGGCCTCGGTGTGTTCCTGGTGGCAGAGGGTTGGCCAAGTGATTGATCTGATCAGCCGGTTTGGAACACAGTGTTCCCACAAAGCTCAGTGCCGCTGCTTCTTCTTGGGAACCAGCTGCTGTGGAGGCCGGGAGTGCTCCGCTGCCCCTGGGACCCCACTGACAGTCGTCCAGGCTGTGCCCGGGGCAAGGACACCTCAGAGGAGGGGCCAAACTGGCATGCAATGGACTTGGTTAGCTGAACTCCTGCAGCAGGATGACAGCCCAGGGCCGTGGCCTTGTCTCACTCTCCCTGCAGCACTGCGGGGGCCGGGACGTCTAAGGCCGCCGAGACTGCCGAGTCTGCACTGCCAGCCCGGTCGGGTTGTCTGTTCAATGCCTGGGTATAGTTGGCAGGTCCAGTTGGCTCCCTGTCCTTCCATGTTGCCCGTGTCAGTAATAAGGTGACATGTGCCCGTCGTATCCCTCTCTTTATGGGGTGCAGGGTGGGTGGTGAGGAGTGGGTGTGGTCCTTTAAGATATCAACTCATGTCATGCTCTGTAATCTTTTATTATTAACACTTCAGACTGTGCCGTGGGTTTTATCCCCTGAGCCAGTTTCCACTTGGGGGAAGGGGAGAGATTGAAAGGTAGTTTTTTTGCACGGCAGCGGGCAGTTTTTTTGCATCCACAGCAAATGTTGCAAGAACGTTAATAGAGTTTGGTACCTATTTTCATGACTTGACAGGGTGTGGCTTAGCGTTGTTTCTTAGGCTTTGAATGAATGGCCTTACGCATGGATCCCGCCTGCTAACAGCTACTGAGTCAACTTCTACAACCCTGTTGCCCCTTCACCGTCTCATCTACCCCCATACCCAACCCGAGATAGTGTGAATTAACGTATAATCCATGACAAGAAACCAAAGGGAAAAACAGGACACTTCTCTTTGAAAGAAAGGAAATTTGTTTCTATTTTCTAAAAGAACTAAAGCACAAACTAGCATTCATCTGTTTTCATTGTTAGGGTAATGTCGAGCACGAAAAGTCAGAGCAGCCGATCCAGGCAGTGGGCTAAGTGTCAGACACAGATGCGGGAACCCCGAGATGTGCCGTGTGGCGGAGACGACGGGGCTGAGTTTGCAGCTGCCAGGGGAGGGCCATTGTAAGTCCAGACGTGACTCCCACTGGGAGGGCGGCTAAAACACGCACTCCTCTAAAAGGGGAAGGGGGAGGAGAGAAGAGATGCGTTAGTGAGAATAAGGATGTTCTTTCACTTTTAAATAATTCCAGAAGATTTGACTTAAAAGTTTCAGTGGGGAGATTCTTTAGAAAACACAGACCGTCTTCGTGTTTTGTCTTTCCTTTCACTCCCACCCCAAGGTAAGCATTGCAAGGACAATTCCTCACAAAGCTTGGTTGGAGATGTGGAGAAGGGCCGGGAAACAGATGGAGTTCCTCCCCACGCAGTCTTTCAGCCCGGTCTCCCATCCCCAGACCTGAATTTGGCCTGAGATAGGCTAAGCCACCTCTCCACGTGCACTTCGTGGCCACTGTTTTGGGTGAAAACACAGCTGGCCATGTGGACTAGCGTCTGGTGGTCCCGTGTGGTTCTTCTCACTAATTCTATGCCATCAGCCCCCACAGCATTGTCACGGACCTACCTTCTGGAACATTGTAGTCGATCTTCAAAGGGTAGAAGCACCACGGGTAATTGGGGACAGTGTTGTCAAAACAGCAGCCCCTTTCTGCACACTGGGAAGGCGTGACACCAGGAAAGCCGCAATTTATTCTTTGTTTCGGGGCCATCGTACATGTTTCTAAAAGTGCAGGGGGCCGGAGGCACAGGTAAGTCATGAGCGATGCTGACCCAGGACTCGGGGTCCAAGAGGGACACCCTGTCCTCATTTCCTGACCTGAAAACCGTAACCTCAGGGAAGGCACAAGGTACCCGGGATCTGTAAACCTTGCACCTGCCTGGGCAATTTATTCATTCACTCACTAATTTCAACAAACACTTATTAAACTTATTTACTCAATTAGTATGTATCTATTGAGCACCGTGCGTGTGCGCTAGAAGCAGGAGCTAGCACAGCAAAAACAGCACAGGTCCCTCAGAAACTGAGCTCTCACCAGGCTCTCTGGCAGGTGGTGGGGACCCAGAAATAAAAAATAGAGACGAACTTGTTAAGAAACCAAAAGTCACATAGAGGAGAAAGCCAAATATGTGCACAAAACAGCACAGTGAGACCATCCCAGTGTGTCCGGGGCAAGCGCAGAAGGGACAATTGACAATGAGGCTGAGCAAAGCAAAGAGTGCTTCCTGTAGGAGGGGGTACACCACATGAGGATGAGGCAATGGGTGTTCCAAGCAAGAGGTGCTGCATGTTCAAAGGCAGGTGAAGGGACAGAACAAGGCCGGTTCGAGGAGGTGTAAATCTATTTGCAGGTACGACGCAGAGGTTGGGGCGGGGGTGGTCTGGGAGGAGCCAAGCTGAGGCCTAGGGTAGACACTTCCAGTCCAAGAGCAACAGCTTTCCCCAGCAGAGTGATGGCGTGAGAACGCACAGGGCAGATCGGCCAGCTGACAGCTCGCATGTGGTCTGGATGCAAGATCTGCAGGGTCTGCAGTCCGGGCCAGAGGCCAGGGCTCTGAACAGGCAAACTCGGCTGGCTGAGGCAGGTAACGGGAGAGGAGCCTGGAGCTGCTTCCCTGTTTCTGTCTTGGCATTGGGTACGTTAGAGGATGAGAAGTTCATTTCTATCACGTGGGCTCAGAGGTGCTCATGGCTGTGTGCCGTGAGCGAGAAGTCAAGGGAGACGAAGGGCGAGGCCTTGGGGGCATCGATAGTAAAGGGACAGAGAGGGAAGCATTCTGAACAGAGGCAGGAGGAGGGTCAGGGAGACGAGTGGACCGAGATTCAGGGCAGAGGTGGTCACAGCTGGCCTTGACCCCGGGCATCGGACGCTGTGAAAGCCAGTCCCTCCAAAGATGGGTTATGCGAGACAACCTTCCAAGGCTGGGAGGACAGGACGCCCACACTTATTCCTTTGTGAAATCCAGCAAAGCATTCTAACAATAAGGAGTAATATTTATTTAGCACTTTGTAGCTTGCAAAGCACTTTCCACGAACATTGTCACACCGAATTTTCTTGACAACCCTCTAAGGCAGACTATCGATCACACTCTGAAGATAAAGGCATTGAAATACACACACGTCAAAGGGAGCAACAGTGCCCTCTCTCACCAGGTGACACCCATGGGCTGATAATGGTCATGCACCAATGGGACAGGTGATTTGGACTCTGCAGAGCATGGGACCCAGGAGAGCCCATGCACCTGCCAGAGAGGTTCTCGGGATGCCCACCCATGGAACAGGCACCTAGACACCTGTGGAGGCCTTGAGTGGGTCCACACCCTGGGGCAGAGTTTGGCTGGGACATTTAGAAGTGCTGTTCTGATACCCTAAATCAAATCTTGCTCTTTGAAATGCGATATTCAAGAATAGCCTAAAATTCTAGCATCAGTACTGGAAGACAGCACCGACCAAACAATCCACTTTCCCATAGCCGTTCCCAAAGGGCTCATTGGCCTTTCCCCCGATGCTATCACCACCTGCTTGGCCTTCTAAAATCACTCAAGAGCCTAGAGCAGCACTTGGCTCCGAGGTAACGCGCTGTGAAACAAAGACCCCACCGAGCTACCTCTCTGTGGCCACCAAGAAGAAGGAAGGGGGCTGTCTTACCGGCCTGGCCCTGAGCCTGGGTGCTGAGGGCCAGCGAGAAGACCACAAGCAGGACATAGGTCACCTTGGGCTCCATGGCGGCCTCGACCTTCTCCTCTCTGCTGCCCAGGAGACTACAAGTCAGGGGTGAGAAACTGTCGGGGCCCTCGATTTTAAGCCCGGGCTCTGTTTGCCGAAAGAGCGTTACATTTGCCTAAGGAGGGTCTCACAGTCTTTCATGCCAAGTAATCGCCACTGATTAAAAGGTGTTTCTTAAACACGGGCAAGCCACTCGAATGAGTTTGCTGATAGAGGAAAATCCATGTTGCATAGTCATCTTGGTGAGGGATTTGAGAAGTCAGCACATCGCGCTCTTATCCGTGGGAGTCTCCTCAGTCATGACCCGGTCCGGGTCCCAACCGTATCGGCTAATGTCAACATTACACCCACTGGAAAGTGACTCATAGTGGGAGATGGCTCACAAAAGGCACAGTTGTGTCAACAGGGGCTCACGGGGTCCCTGCCACACAATTCAGGGGGAAGGAGAAGGGGCAGATGAGGCCCACCTGCCTGGACTTGTCCTCTCTATGTGGGTATGCGGTTATTGTCCACTAGTTTGAGACTCCACGGCCGGGGCGGGGGCAGCTGTGTCTGGACAAGGTGAGCAGGCGGATGACAGGCCTGCTCCCCCCACCTCCTCTGCCCAGGACTTGAACTTCAAACTTCCTTTCTTTTTTCTCCCTTAGTATTGTCTTGTTAGACATTTCCCTGGCAAACTGATGTGACAGCAGAGCGAGGAAACACGCCTGTGCGGACGAGGCTCACCGGCCAGTTGACCCTGACATCCTATTCACAGAAACGAGTGAGCATTTTCACTTATTTATCTAAATTCAGCTTTTTGCTTTCCTTCTCTTTTCCCTTTAAAAAATGAGCCTGTGTCCACAAGAGCGGATATGGAACCTGATAAAGTGGGGGTGCGCTTCCCTCTAGCGGGATCCCGGTCGCTGCGTCTGTGGGGTCTGTCACTCACGTGCTCCCAGGGAGGGCCCCCAGGACACGGCACCACACGGCCACCTCCACCCCAGCCGCGCTGGGCTCCCTACCCTGCTCCGGCTCTCCCTCTCTCGTGGCTCTTACCAGCTTCGGATGTGCAGAGCGAGTCACTCACACGCTAGGAGTGCGTTTGTCATTTACTGCCCCTCCTGCAACAGAGGGGAAGGGCCGCGTTGCGGGAGCTTCGTTTGCTTCGTGCATTCAGGTGGTCTCAGCACTTCCGGTGGGGCCTTGCTCGATACACAGCCACGGGAGGACGAATGAAGAAGGAATGTTTTTCTTCGGTGAGAGATTAGGCTCCAAGGAAAGGGCATCTCAGCTGGGAGAAGCGCTTACTTTTAGGTGGCCTGCAACCCCTCAGGGTCAGAATAGGGCCGCCACCTTCTTCCTCACCCCTGGGCTGGCCAGCCCCTGCCCTCCAGGGCTGCCAGTCCTGAGCCGGGGCCACTTGATGCGCAGGACCCAGGGGAGGACCAGGGCCCAGAGAGTGCTCTGTGGGGGTGGGTGCTGTTTGCCCGAGACGGCGGGGCCACCGGACCTGGGTGACACTCGTGTTGGTGCAGAACCGCCAGGCCTGTTTCTCACACAGATGAAGATAACCTTTGCAGTGTCATCTGCAATAGCTTTTTTAAAAAATAAAATAAAATAAAATTATAACAGAGAAAAAAGAAATCAAGAGAAAGAAAGACAGAAGGAAGGAAGGATGGAAGGAAGGAAGGGGAGAAAACAATATAAATATTCATAAGTGTTCATTATCAGAAGAAAGAGAAAAAGAATCTAAAGTGTATGTGTATGTGATTATATACCACATATATGTATAACATACCTTGCAGAAGATGAAAATGAATAAATAATTTAAAATAAATAAGCAATAAAAAGGACAAATTTAAAAACAAAGTTAAATTTAAAAGATAGGTTAGGAATGGCTCATAAAGCGTGGCATCATTCATGATACAGATTTCTGAAGTATGTCAAACAATACAACACATCCTTAGAACTGTGCCCCGATGAACTACAATGGAAAGAACACAGACGGGAAGGGGGCTTTCTGACCACTGCATCACGGGCCCGTGTGGGAAGGAGGGAGGAAGGGGAATGGGGTCGGCGAGGGCACAAAGGGCCCTCGAATTTTGTGCAATGTTTTCTTTCCTTGAGAAAATCTAATGGAATGTGGTACAAATGTTGGCATCTGTTAAGGAGGGAGACATAGATTCATGGGTGTTTATTACATCGTTCTCTGTACCTGTGAGCAATGATCTTCTTTTAAAGCCCCATTCCTGCTCCCTGGGGAGAAGTCGAGGGAGAGCCTCCAAGTGCCTGACCCTGCCCTCCCGTGCGGGTGGTGTGACAGGAGGAGCTGCGATGCTAACACAAGATCCCATGACGACCTTATATGTGCTATTTTAAAAAGTGACAGGTTAGGGAAGAGGGTAAACTGAGCTGAGTCCTGGCCCGACTTAATGAGTTGGTCACCTGTACAAGTATTTTAATGACCAATAGTTCATGCTGGACTCCCTGCCCCCACAATAACACACATGGAAGCCTCCCTACTCAAAGTGGGCTGGCAGAACCCTACCCCCAGGATCTTGATGGACACACTCCCTCTCAGACTTCATGGTGTCAAATCTGCATTCTAGAAAGTTCCCAGCTGCTTCACGCACATGGTAGGTGTGGGAGCTGGTGCTGAAGCCAAGGAGGGCTTCCAGGCTCGGGGACGCTTCAGCGTGGGAGTGGATCTATTCTGTGCACCCTTTTCAGCCACCCAAGAATGCCTGGAGGGTGCTCCCACCTCTCAGGTGAGGGGTCACCGGCATCCTTCACAAGCCCTGTGGCTCCTCCAGCCTTTGTAGGCCAGGGGTGACGGAGGACTCAGTCCCTAACCACAACAGGAGACCAGGTCCCTTGGAAAAAGGTCCTACGAGCAAGGCCACAGGGCATATAACGAGCCTTCTGCAGAATGAGCTGGGCCATTTACCAGAGCTGTGCATTAAATTGTGTCCCCCCCGACCCCGAAGGTGCCTGTCAATGTGACCTTATTTGGATATCGGATCTTTGCAGATGATCAAGTTGAAACGAGGTCATAGGGTTGGGTCCTAATCTGACTAGTGTGCTTATGAAAAAGGGACATTGGGCACAGACATATATGGGGGGTGGGGGGTGATGTGAAGACACAGAGAGAATGCCACCTCCAAGCCAAGGAACACCTGAGGCCACGGAAGCTGGGTGAGAGATGCTGGACAGAAGGAACCGACCCTGGCGACACCTTGATCTTTAACTTCTACCTCCCAGGGCAGTGAGACAATAAGTTTCTGTTGTAAATTTGGTGTGTGGTACTTTATTTAGATCAGGGTGACTGCACTGGCAAAAGGAAAATATCTAGACTTTCTGAAAGTCATTAAACATTAGCTCTGAACTGACACTCATCTTCAGAGACCCAAACCCCACGCTGTTCACCAAACAGAGAAACTGTGAATTTCAGGTGTGAGAGAGAATCTTGGCCCAAGTCTGTCTCGTATGGATTCGGTGAGGTCCCATCCATCCTGTGGGGATCCCCTCAAGCCCAGAATAGATACCCTTAGTAGCTACATCGCCTCTATGATCTTTGGAGTGAGGACTGTTACAGTGGACGTCTCTCTCACTAAGACAGTGAAACAAAACTGGCATCACAGTCCAAGAGGGAACTGCAGAAATCAACGCCACCATCAAGAACGGGAGACTGCAACAGTGCTCATTCCACACGGCCATTGACCTCACCTCTTTGGCCATGTGAGTTGTGGAAAATGACTTTAGAGCAGGGTCAGTACACTTTTGCTGTAAATGTCCAGATAGTCGATATCTAATCTTTGTTCTGCTTTTGCAACCTTTAAAAAATGTAGAAATGATTCTTAGTTTGCAGGTTATACTAAAACAGGCCACAGGGAAGATTTGGCCCACAGACCTGCCATTTGTCAAGCCCCTGTGTATAAAGTATCACACATCTAATTTAGCGGTGATGACAACGGCAGCTGGGGAGCTGGTTGTAGTGTCATTCCCAGAGCAAACTCCCTGTCACCTGATATGTCACTGTTGACCTAGAAAATGTGTGCCTCCCCCATTCCTGTCAGGAGAGACAATCAGGTGTACTTTGTCTTCATGTGGCAGGTGCAGCGACAGACCCTCTATGGTGTGGACTTGGGCTGTGTCAAGCCTACACACCCAGGAGAGACCTTGAACATTTTGCTAAACATCCTTCTGACCCATTACCTTGCAGCCGGGATGCCACATTCACTGGATTTGGAAAACGGAAAGTCGGATGTCTTAGTGAAGCTCATGCATGTCAGAGGTCAGAGATGCAAAAATGCAGGGACCTGGCCTATCTATTAAAGGACGTGTCTTCTCCAAAGGGAACAACAACTTTCTGCACCTGTACCACTCACCCCGGTAAATACTCAAGGGTCTCATTGGATTTTGGAAGTAATGTATACTACATTTGCATGCACTGTTCTGGTTCATAAGGCTACCAATAGAGTTTGAAATTTTGAGTGGAGTCAGAATATTAAACAGCTCTGCAGAAATTGGTCCAGGCTGTCATACAAGACGCCCTGCCATGTGGGCCCAGAAGTTTCTACGGGTTGTGAAGTATTCATGGCAGACATTGATATTGTGTGACATCTTTGAGAAGCCCAATAATTAAAACGTAACACAAGCTCTGTATTAGTTCTCTGTCGCCCTGTGACAAATGACCCCAAAACGTTGCAATTTAAAACAAGAAACATTTATTATCTCACAGTCACTGTGAGTCAGGTATTTGGTGACAGCTTCTCTGGGTTCTCTGGCTCACAGAACTGCAACCGAGGGGTGAGACTGGGCGGAGTTCAAATCTCCTGGATGTGCAGACTTCCGCTTTGTTTTCCGCGCCCACATATACACTAGGCCACGTTAAAAGTGGGGTGGGCGGCACAGGATCAGTGCTGTGAGGTTCCCCTCAATGTCACTGACACCGCTTCAGAGTCCCCATCCTGTCAACAGCAGGGGCTGGGACATGATCCCCTTTATGGTCTCGTTCCCCAGAGACAGGGTCTGGCAGCCTGGTGGCGATTTCGTTTCCATGAGCGTCCCCCCATTACAGGGGCTCAGGGGCAGAGAGTCTGGGTCCGGCCAGGCCCTCTCTCTGAGGCCTCAGCTACTGGCAGCCCCAGCCCAGTGTGTCTACAGACTGCGTGCCCCAGGGCACGGGATGTGTCACAATACATTTCGGGGCAAGGGAGTATCACAATGTCCAAGCGATTCTCTGGCCTTTCCCCAAGCCCATCGCCCAGGAGCAGGTAGCTCAGTAGAATGGTGGACTTGTCTGCTCAGTAGCCAGCAGGTGGATTCCAATTCAGCAGAAGCCTGAAACCAGGGTGATACTCGGTTCCTTCTCCACCAGTGTGCGCATGCCCGGGAAGCAAACAACAGAAGTAGGAGTGGCTTTCCTTATAACTGAACAAAGTCACTGCTGGAAGAAGTTTTGCATTCCATCCCCATGGGCATGGTCTTTCTTACGGGTTGGTGTGCTGTTGTCCCAGAGAGATTTGGGCCTGTCAACTCAGCTGGGGAGACTCGCCCTTGTGGCCTCTTCATGCCAGCGAACCAACAGTCGGAGGAGGGACATCTGCTAGAGGGGTGGGTCTAGGTACCAAGGGAAGCTTGTGTTGCCGTTACACAGTGGGGATGGGGAGGACAAAGCTTGTAGCCCCAGGAGGTCACCGGGGCTTCCATGAGAGCTTTCTCCCCCAGTGGCCCCGGTCAATGGAAAACCAAGGCAACTCAATAAATATAAGACCACATCAGGACTCAGATCACAGAGATGTCAAGATCTGGGTCATTATCACCCGACCAGACAAATAATCACGTCCCACTGAAGTGATGGCGGATGATAATGGGGCATGAAAGGGGAGGGGGTTCTGACCACCAACTCTGACCTCTTGGCCCACAAGCGAAACCGTTGCTGTAGCAGCTGTGCTTTACATAAGTTAAAGAAAATAGCAATAAATACTTAACTAATTTCTGAAAGATTTAGGTATTTCTAAGGCTTGTAACAATAACAGAAATCATTTAAAAGTATGTAACCCATGTAGGTAGAGAGCAAATTTAACTATGTAAAATATTTTAAATATAAAAAGGTTTTCTATTTATATTTTTAAGTAAAAATATTTTGAATATAAAAAATCGTTAACTGTAGAAGTTTATAGCATACATGATGAACAAAGGTTTCAAAATGTTAAGATATAAAGAGCTCACGCAAGTTGAATTTTAAAACCCCGGAACTCCAATAAATAGGCAAAGAAGACAAAGAACGCAAATGTCAAATTCTCAGACGGCAATATGCTAGTGCCTAAAATTACAGGAAAGATGAGAAAAATTATTAGCAATCAAAGAAATAATTTAAACTAATAACAATGTGCAAGAAGATTCAATGCTGCTGAGAATCAGGTGAAACAGAACCGATGGTATCTTGCCCTGCCTAACACATGCCCACGTTTTTGGCCCAAACTTCCAGGGAAAAAAATCTTTTGTTTTAATTTTTTAATTCAATTTTTTATTTGTTTATATTTAGGAGTAAAACCGATTATCATATTCCAGGATATTATTCTGCATACGGATATCACTGTTGCTTTCTAGAGTTATACTTTTAATGCATAAACATAAATAAGAGAATTAAAAAACATTTCTATAGCTACAGAATTAGTACTGCCCATGTATAATGTGCATCCTTATTCTCCCCTCAAAAATGTGGGCAAAAAAATGCTCATTATACACGGCAACATATGGCGCATCCGCAGTGGAATGGCACGCCTTAGGGTGGTTGGCACGGTACTTTGTATCGGGAGCCTTAGGAAGAGTGCACGCTCTGACCCACTAACTCTACTTTGGGGGATGCCCTAAAGAAAAATCACTTTGCATTAAGATGTCCTCAAAAGAAATCTCGGCAATTGTAAAACAGGGTAGACAACCCCAATTTCCAATAACGGAAAATTGGTAACAAACGTTGGTTTGATGCCGCACGCTGAACTGCTCGGCCCCCATCAGCGGCGCAGTCTTGTGGGGTTTGTAAAAGCCTGGAGAATTTTCATGCTCCAGTGTTAAGTGAAAAAGAACAGGATTAACGTTTACAAACAACTCAGTAGGAAAAGGAGAAGAAAGAAGCCACCCTCGTGCATGGCCCTGAAGGCTGAAGGGAAGGCAAGTCGTTTTCCTCGGACTCCGTTTTCCTAGTCATTGAAATGTTTCTGCAGTGAACAATCACTTTTGTCATTGAAAAATACTGTATTTTTTAAAAAATTAAGTGCACTGATTTTGCTGTCCCCAAACAGAAAGAAAAAGGAGCGTTCCCCTGCCTTCCCTAGTCACTGAGTCATGAGCCAGTCATGGAGAGGTATTTGACCTTGGAGAGGTTCCACTCAGGCCACGCCTCATTGACATGCCTGCCCCACGACCTGCTTCCTCCTACCTTCCCTGAAGTCAAACACAGGAGTGGGGTTGATGTGAGCTGCCTGCTATCTCTTAGATTTCAGTAATCCCACGATCGAGGCCGCCCATTCCTACCCACTGAGTCCTCGTCCCACCCAGCAAGTCCCAGACGCCCATTCGGGGTGTGCTGGTGAGACGGAGGCTTGCTCATGGAGGGAGTAGGACACCCCTGGGTCCACCCCTGGGTCCAGCAATGGTAAAAACAGGGACCTCCCTAAAAGCCCCTCCTCCTGACCCCCCGACTCCCCACAGCTTGAGCTCCCACACCCTTCTTGCCCAGCCCAGGGTGGTAGAACCAAGGCCCAGCGATCCCTTCAGGGCTCGAAACCATTGTTCAGTCCTCACTGTGGGTCCTTGGGATTTAAAACTAGGAGTGAGAGATGGGGAAACGGAGACCCAATTCCTCACTTCCAAGTCATTTCTGCCGACCCCCTGACTCTGCCAACCTACAATTACTTACACCTCCAACGTTCAGTTGGCACTCACCTGGCTGAACAAAGCCCTGTTCCTCCCTGCAGGTGAGCGTGGGGTTCCAGGAGCCTGGGGTAAGCGTAGGCACTCTGCCTTCCCTCCCTGGCCTGTAGGTCAGTCTCCGTGGTGGGCAGGCTGGCCAGCGCCCTCCCGGGACACTGACTGTGAACCTTCCTCCCTCCTGCCGGTCCTGGCTTGAGTTTGCCGCTCTGGGCCTCAGTGCCTCAGCTCCCTGGACCATGGGTACTGGCTGGTCCAGCCCAAAGCCTTCTGCTCCCATGATCTGCATGCTCCCCCCTGCATCTACCCCACCCCTGATGGAGCCCTTTGAGGTGGCTTTTTGGTCAATTTCAGTCCATGTCTACCCCAGACACAGGTGTGTGGGTTTTTTATTTCAGGCATGAGGATTTTCTATCTGGCCTGGACCAATGGTGAGCGATCCCGCTGAGCAAAGAACAGAGGAATTACGTATATGTAATAAGTAGCGCTTCCCAAGGATGGTAGCCACCAGTCCCTGTGTTACATGTTTGTATGTCCCGGAAACAGAGGCACGGGGAAGAAGAGGCCAGAGTTCCCGCTGGTTTAGTGATCGGTCACGACTGGTCAATAGGGGAGACTTTCACTGGCTGAACAAAGGCTGTGAAACTGATCACCTCTAAAAAGCCTCACTAAACTTTATTTCTGTTTTGTATCTTTCATTCGGGTCTTCCCGTTTTTAATTTACTTTTCCTCAGTATAGCTGCTGAAAGTGGGCTCTAGAACCCAGGCAAATCTGATGGCGTGTCTGCCTGTTGGGTGATGATGAATAAAGATTATGATTCTTGGGCCAGGTCCTTTCTCACCGGTCGTGTCCTTATCTGGTCTTTGTGACCCTGCTGGGCAGTCCCTTCCTGAGGACAGAGGTGCTGACCACAGATATGGCACTGGTCAGAGAGGCTGTGGAATGGGCCACCTCTCCGAGTTAGTTTTTGTCAGTGTTCCAGCTTCTACACAAACTTCCCGTCTGCTGGCGACAAAACCAGAAACGTTTATAGTGCTCTCATCGTTAGAGTTGCTACTGGGAGTTCACTCAAAAAGAAACGACAGAAAGAGTCTCCCCTAACAAGGCCCCTGCTTCCTCTTCCTAACAACCCTAAAATTTACCCAGCGCAGGTTATACGGGAGGATTCCGAGGGACTGGGGTGAGGTCAAAAAAATACGTAAGCCCCGTGGTTGCTCAGAGACGGGTGAGGCCTTGAGTCAGGTTTCCTCATCCCACCCTTCATTGACCAACAACAAAAGGATAATAAGAAGATATGATGAAGAACTTTCTACCCATAAATCTGACAACCTAGAAGAAGTGGACTAATTTCTTGAAAACCACGCAGACACACACAAACATGCACACACTCAAACACATATACACAGACCCCCCCACAGACACACACAGACACATACAGCCACCCACAGACACAGGATGGTCATTAGGCAGGTGAATATTTAACTTCTTAAAAATTGCCCAGCTGTGCTCTAAAATGATTGCTCACTTTTGCACACCCATCAGGGATGTGTGAGAGTTCCATTTCTTCCGTATCTTTGCCAATATCTGGCAGAGTCAAACTTTTGAATTTACCCTTTTAATAAGCAAGCAGTGGTTTTAAGTGCATTTCAAGGCATTGGGCATTTTTGTCATGTGTTTATGTGTCAACCGAGCATCTCCTTGGTGAGACGTCTGTATATATCTTTTGCCTGTTTTATTTTTTATGAATTGTCACTATTTCCCTTCTTGTTAATATGTAAATTTTTGTTCTGTAAAACACACATATACACACTCAGACACACAGGCATACAAAGGGACACAGATACACAGACACGCTCAGACGCAAACACTCAAGAACATAAGTACAAGTGAAACTGGAGCGAGCCGGAGCCAGTGGACCTCATCAATGTCAATATCCTCCTTGAGAGCATCAATGTCAATATCCTCCTTGAGAGACTGTACACGTACTTTTGCAAAATGTTATCATTAGGGAAAACGGGACAAAGTTCATGAGACGTCTCTCCGTATCATTCCTAGCAACTGCACATGACTCTACAGTTATAAAAATTTCCCTTGAAAAAAATATTACTCCAATAAGAATGATTCCAAAACCATTTTCATGGTTTTTTTTTTTTTTCCTCGACAACCACCTGTGTGCTTGGCGAGGACTCCTGTCCTGGCAGAGTGAGAATGTGCCAGAAAGCAGTTGAACTGCACCCTCGGCCCTGCCACCCGCCCCCCAGGGCGTGACCGTACCCCGCCCCCGCCCCACTTTCACAGGACCCGCTGAGAAACTCCTGTTGGAGTCTGCAGGAAGCCGGGACAGCAGATGCGTCCTCACGATTCCCAGCTACAGGCCAGGCTCTTGCCTTGGGGCCCTGATGCCTGCCCGAGGTCTCGCCCACTTCCTGTGGCTGGCTGTGGCTCGGGTGGGCACCTCCAGGGATGGCCTGGCAGCGAGCAGCCCTCCCACGTGTTCTTCCCCCCAGGGAGCTCTGGCTCTAGGAGGTGGGATATGGCACCAAGGTCTCAGGTCCAGGAAGCAGCTGTCCCCACCCTGCCACGCCTCTGGGAAAACATCAGGAACTTCCCAGGGACCAGAAGGAGTGGGTGGGTGTGGCTGCCCTCCCCAGAGAGCCATGGGGTGGCCCGATTTGGGACGTTTCTGGGTCCCTTTTGAAGAAGGCTCTCCGTGTGGGTGTGATGAACCAATAGCTGTCTGGACCCAGAGACCGTCCCTGATTCTGTCCCTTCATTTTCCTTGCCTTTTCCTCTGGTGTGACAAGAAAAAAAATCTCTGAGATGGCTAAACTAAATTACAGCAGACCGGAGGGGGCAAGGAAGAGACCGGGGAGGTTAATCGGTTAACGACTGCAGAGCAAAACCAACAAAGCCCTGCTCACCTTCCTGAGTGCGTGTTGGAGCTTTGAATTAACTCCCAGGTGGCTATTTCCATGATGATATAAAATAGCCAGGCACCGGCGACCCCAGGGGCCTCCACTCCTTGCTTACCTGTCACAGAACTTTCCAGACTCTTGTGGCCACCAATCCGAAGGAGCCAACACTTCTTCATTCTGGACATGCCCCTATACCAGAACTGCCCCCTTCCCCTTCCTCCCGCCCCGCTTCATCTACAGCCAATGTAAAGTCTTTCGAAACAAGTTACGTCTTTCTTCCCCAGGCTGTTTCCATCAAAGCTGCGGTCAGCCCCAGGACAGCGGGCATGTGTGTCCCTTCTACCTGGTCTTGTTGCTGGTGGTTTGGTCTGCAGGCCCCAAGCCCTGGTCCCTTTCTGACCCGTGGCTCAATAAACCCTTTCTTTCAGAAAAGCTTTCGACTGTGAAAGTTTTTTGCTTACCGGGGCTTTCAGGAAATGAGCACGAAGCTTTAACACTGGGTCGGGGACCAATTCGCATATACAAAGTCTAATGCACCAACTCAGGCACCTCCTGCCCAGTGACCCTACCTGGAGGTGACAACCTTTGCAGGGACTGGTGAGAGAGAGAAGAGGGCACCTCGCCCGCTCACCAGCACTCTTGGGGGGACAGAGGGGTCTACAAGTGACTCAGCTGGTTGGAAGGGTGACAGCAAATCCAGCTTTTCCTGCAACCCTCCTTCAGTCCCCACCTCACCAGGAAAAGAGGGAGGGCAGGATCTTTTCATTGGCACCTAAGCTGAGAAGGAAAGAAAAGGGGGGGAAAGTCAAAAAATACTTTTAGAGAAAATGTGCCTTAAGAGTCCCTCTCCCCAGCTCTGAAAGTGTGCACCAAGTCTTAGCGGATGGATTTTTAACACCGCGACCATTGTTTCCTTTTCATTCCTAAAGAAAAATCCTCCATTTTGCCAGTTCCCACCCCTTAGGGACCTTACTTGGACGATTTTGCCGTGAACGAGACTCGGAGTCGCGTTTTTTTTTGTTGTTGTTTTTTTTTTGCATGCTTTTGATCATTCTAAGGAGGCCAGGAAGCAGAAGAGCAATGGCAATCCAGCAATTGCCACGCCCCGGGTCGTTTTTAGGGGAGAAACGGGGACTTTTAAAAACCCATCATGGTAATAAATTATAACTGCTATCTTTAGGTTGGTTTTGCCTCCTCCCAAACCAAATGTGTGCTGGTTTATGAAACAACGGAATTTGGACCCAAGCCCAGTTAGGTGGCGTGTGCGTCTTATGGTCGTCACTCATGCGTTCCACCTGTGTTCACGAGCAGCCCTGGTCTCCGCCCTGGGTTGGGTGCTGGGCATCACAGGTGAACGGAGGGAAGTGTGGCCCCCATCTCGGGGAGCTCTTGGCTTAGACAGACAGATGCAGAGGCAAATGGTTGCAATGGAAGTCCCACTGCGTGTGTGTAGACACATATGTGTGTGGACACAAACTAACATGTGCACGTGTGCACAGAGACCAAGCCCTAAGGGAGGCTGAAGAATGACTTCTGTGGGTCCACAGATTTGCAGGAAAATTCCGATTATTTAGGCAACCAGAAGTGGTGCGTGAACCGGAACGAGGCACGTCTCCAGAGGTCGCCCAGGAGCAGGTGCCCGGGTGGAGGCTCTGTGTGCTGAGCGCAGCCGGCCACCGTGGGGACACGGAGGACATGGTGACCCAAGTCACCCAGACAGCAGCCAGCTCACTGAGGTTTTCTTTTCCACGCTGTAGGGGAAAAGGTGGCCCAATAGGTAAATGTGCCTAAATCAATGGATTTGAAGCCAGTGTTGTTTAATATTATGCAGTAAGAACTTTATTCTTCTTGGTTATCCCTCGATTTCTACACCATGGTTGTGTCCATGTGCCTCCCAGTGGCTGGAGGCTGGGTCTTCGGGGGTTTGCATCTGCCCATGAGAACAGGACATGGTTCTAACCCATGGACCCCACCCCCGGGACCGCTGTATTGGGAGTTCTCACAGAGGGTACCAGTCTCTGGACATTGACAGCAGGAAGATGGCCCCCACACCTGGCACTTCTTGGGTCCTGGGCGGGTGCCTATGACAGGTGACAAGCCTGTACACCCAGACCTCTGAGTACCTTCCCGCATTGTTCCGGGGGATGAGACAGGCATCAGCAAGTGTCTCTGATCCTGGCGGGAAGATCTCCTCACAAAAGAGGGAGGCAGGGGGCAGTTTTCATGGCCAACTATAGCATTTAAGTTGTTGATCAATATTTAATACTCCTTTTCCCCGAACTTTCTATAGTATTATTAGGTCTTGTATAATTCTTTTTGAAATGTTTAAATAAGGCCATATCAAATGCTAAAGTACCATAATAGAGAGAGAGAGAGAGGCCATTTCCCATGATTTCCCAGGGACAGGTCCTGGCTATCAGACACAGGTGGGGCCCCCTTGCTCACTAACTTGGGACATGGGGGCCCCGGTGTTGCTTCTTCAGGTCCAAGCCGCCAGGGCAGGCAGTCCATGACCCCCGCGGCACGTGGCGCTGGCTCTTTCTGTGGCTGCAGCCACGGTTCTCTCCGCAGGCTCCCGCTCTGGCCTGGCTGTGAGGTGTGAGGTAGGGGCCCAGTGGAGTCCGTGGAAAAAGGAACAAACAGCCCCACCGCGACCCTGCTGCTTCAGCCAGCAGCTGTCTCCACCGAGACCAAACGTTTCTGGGGGAAGGAGAAGTGGATCACGAACTTGGATGGTGAACATGTCTCAGAGGGGTTCGAATTAGTGCCACCAATACCGAAGAGTGTAATTTTGCAATTAGTTCATTGCTTTAATTCCTGCTGGTATAATGTGCTTGGTGCAGGTCCTGAATGCCCCGCCAGCCTTGGGAAAGCCACCTCACTGTCACACCAGTGTCCTCGTCTACGGGGCTACGAGGATCCCTGTCTCACAGGGTTATTGTGACAATAAAGCATGTGCGTATATGAAGCGTGCAAAGAACAGTGCCAGGCACGTGGCACACACTGATTAAAATCTCCTGCCTCTACCATCACCCAAGACCCTGTGAAAGAAGATTGTAAGACAGCAACCATCACCTAACAAAATTCAGCTGTAATTAAAGACGAATGAAACCACAACAGGTTAGAAATGCATGTCTGCTGACCCCACAGTCAAGTTTTCTCAACTGAAGTTGTTGTCACATGTAAGATCTGTCTTTTCACCACTTGGATCTTCAATCCACGAGCTAACATAACTTTCGAAGAAACCCTGGCAAAACCACCTAACATAAAAATAGTCTTGTCCCTTTCTGACACACACAGAGGCCCACATAGCGACTCTGACAGGGCGGGGTGCCTCCAAACACGATTGCAGAATGGTGTTCCCTCCCTACCTTCCTCCATGCCCATCTCCGCCTCAGACCACCCAGGAGGGTCCCCAGAGCCGCTGCTAAGGAACTCACCCACCTTCCCCACTGTTACCTCAAGGCAAAGGAGCACGTTCACATTCGCATGACTTTATCGGTGAGCAAGCACCACGTTGATTACTTACCAAGTAACCTCTGTGTGCTGTGGGGGCTACC
>PVJD01010656.1:0-51898 GCA_004026545.1 Mormoops blainvillei
ATCCTTAGCTTTTCTACTTCCTTAGCATTTACATATTTATCACAGAACTGAGTTGGAAGGTGCCTTAGTCCACTCTCCTGTTTAGTACTGAACATCGAAATACTTACCTCTGACAGGCAGTCTGCCAGCCTCTGTGTAAATGCTCCCAGAGTACCTGTGAAAGGCAGTCTCTAACATGGTCATCAATGAGCCAACTACTGATTCCACCCTTGTAGTCCCTGGCCCTTGAGTGCAGACTGGATTTGGTAGCCTACACCTAGAAGTGGGAGGTGACTCACTTCTACCCAAGAGGACAGAACTGTTGGGATGTCACTTCCAAGATTTACAGGCTGCAGCATCCGTTTTGCGTGCAGGAGCGTACCCTCGCTCAGGCTGCTCTCTCTGAAGGAAGCCAGCTGCCATGTCATCAGGCAACCTTGTGGAAAGATCCAAGTGACAAAACTAAGGGAAGCTTCCAAGAAACAGCCAATGAGGAATGGAAGCCCTCAGGGCAGCAGCCTGAAAGGAACAGGCCCACATCAGCTGGGAAGGAGACCATCCCCAATCAAATTCTCAGGTGAGACCACAGCCCCGGTGGCAGCTTGACTGCCACCCAAGAGGTCTTAAATCAGAGGCACTCAGCTGGGCTGTGCCCAGATTCCTGACCCTAAGAACACAGTGAGACTTGTTTTTTTAAGCCACTAATTTTGGGGCAATTTGTTATACAACAATAAATAATACAGAACTTCATTTTTTTTCACAAGTACAAAAGGGTTTTTTTCTAATATTGAATTGAAATCTACTGTGACTTTCATCTAGTTATGTCTTCTGGGTCAGATAATACAAGTCTATCATGTTAAACACTTTCACACAGTTGAATCTGCAATAATCGCATTTATTCCCCTATTTCCTTCAATTATTTTTCACATAGCTTTCAGGTCCCCTCCCATTGTGGTCATCTTCCTCCTAACATTAGTTAATCTCCCTCTTAATACACCTCAAATTGAACACAACACACCAGGTATGGTCTGGTTAGCAACTGCATGCCGTGAAACTAACACTTCCCATGACACAGGCACCATACAATGAACACACCTCAACAATCAGAATAGAAAGCAAAGGACACCAGAGCCCTGATCAGTGTGCCCTTTCCACTACAACATTGTTCGGTTTTTTTTGTTTGTTTTGTTTTGTTTTTAAATAAATGTTTGGGGTTTAAAAAAAAATTATTTATATTTAGACAGAGAGGAAGGGAAGGAAAAAGAAAAGGAGAGAAACATCAATATGTGGTTGCCTCTCGCGCACCCCCCACTGGGGACCCTGCCCGCAACCCAAGCATATGCCCTGACTGGGGAATCAAGCTGGCGACCCTCTGGTTCACAGGCCGATGCTCAGTCCACTGAGCTATACCAGGTGGGGCTCCACTACAACACTGTGACATTTGCAGGGGTAAAAGCAAGAGGGGATAATTACGATTGAGGGAATCTTGGGCCTAATGTCAGTCAAAGGTTTAGAAACTGGAATTCAACTTATTTCCTGTGCAAGGTAGTGATTTACCATTCATCAGCTGAGTTAAGTCTAAGGCAATGCTTCTTAAACTTTTCTCCATAAGGGCTCAAGAAATGGAGCATATCTTCAGAGCTCCCTTAAGCTTGAAATTTTTAAAAGTCTTTGAAGTTTACCTTAGAAATAGTGTGAATATTCCACTGCCTGTATTATCTTTTTATTGTAATATAAAAACAATATATTTCTATCTAAGTTTTCAGTACAATTGATGGGAACTCCATAAGTGTGTACCATGTTATGTGATCACGAATTTATCCTCTGGCACACAGCATCTTATTTTTAATGCTGCAAATACTTCTATTTGAAAAGCATAGGTCAAAAAGAACAAAGTAAGCTGTTTCTTTATAAATCAAGAACCAATGATCCACACTAAGGATTATTTAATACCAAATGAAACTCAAGTCACAGTTATTTGCCATAGTCTTATTTTCTAAACATGAGAACCTCCTACTAAAAGCAGAAAAGCAACCCTGACCCACATATAGGGAGGAAACACCCTTTTCTCCATGTTACCACAGAAATAAAGAACCTCTGCTGAGGAGTAAAAATGCATCTTAATAGTTCCCCTGAGCCTTTTAAAACCATTGTAAGAAACAAGGTCCTCGACCTGAAAATGCTAGATAGACCATGCAGAAAATTTTAATTACCCTTGCCAATGCTCCACTCTATTAAAAGGTAATCAATAGATGCCCAGAGTGCTTTCAAATACATTATTTTGTTCAACTTCAGAGCCCATTCCCAGACTAAAACAATAGCAGGTATTATCCCCATTTTACAGATCTAGAAATCAGAGTCAAGAGAAGAATAAGCAGCTCGTCCAAGATTGTAATCAGCGGCAAAGGGAAACTTAAATCCTGGCTTCCAGCTTACCAATCTACTACAGCAAACTGCATCTTTTCATACTTATTTTGAAGTATTTCCCAAACTGCAGCATATCAAGCCTGTCACATGCTGTCCATTCAGTAAGTTACTAATAAACTCCATTTCACAAACGGAAGAGGCTAAACACAATTACGTAACAAGCGACATAGGACAGTACCCTTGTTCTCTTATGATACATTCCTGTTACTGACTTTTAAAGAGAGAGAGGGGAAAAAATCATGAAGTTGGAGGGTGAACGATAAATTAAAATCCCTTACACACAAAAAAACAATTACATACGCAGTACACCTAAAATTAATATACTGAATGTCAACTGTAATTGAAAAAAATTTTAAGTTATATATAAATGATATCTATACTCAAGGTTGTTTGGGTATTTTTTTTAACCTAACAATATACTGTTACGGCTTAATTGCTTGTCTTTTCCATCACTGTATAATTTTTTTTCTTTCCTGTGGGGAAGCCGTCTACCCCCCTAAAACCTAAAATTGTTCATTATATTTTCCTTTGAAATGAGACTTCTAGAATATGCCATATAAAGGAAAACGGGCTCTTAGGCGTCTCCTTTCTAGTAAAATTTCAATGAAAACACATGCTAACCCTGAAGACAAAACAAACAAACAACAACAAAAAAACCCTACTTGGATTTACTGTGAAAAAAGATTTCTAGCACATTAAAACCTACATGTTAATTCCTGTGCAATGAACTTCTTTAAGTATCCTATGAAGTCTACAACAAAGGGAGGGAAATAAGTGTCAGGATCACAACCTATGAATCTGGGTGGAACAAAGACTTCTCCCTTCATTATGCAGAGAACCAAATTGCCAAAAAACGCTCGGCTCTGACACCATGCGTGGTTAGTGCCTGCGAGGCTGGGTACACAGAAGAAAAACACAGATGCTGGTCAACCGCCGCTGCTGCCTGCCCTCCGGCCCTTTTGGCCAAGGCCTGGCCCCAGAGGTACAGCCCCAACCTCTTTCTCCCCATTACCGGGAACCAGCTTAACACCAGGAGCTCTGCGACCTCCCGTGTCTCCCAGGCAGGCGCCCCTGCCCGGGCTCAACCCTTGTTCCCAATCCAGTCGCCGCCCTTCCCTCGGACCCCCGCCCAGACCCGCAAAGGCTGCCCTCATTGACTGCCGATGTAAGAACGGCCGAGCCCGGCCCCGCGGGGCTGCCCCTCGCCGCCGCTCGCTCCCAGCCCCGGAGCGCCCCGCTCCTCCCGACCAAGGCGTGTCCACTTCTCGCACGGGCTCAGCGGAGGCACGAGGAAGGAAGAATCGGCCCCGCCTGCCCCTCTCCCGTCTCTCGGCAGCAGCGAGGTGGACAGGACCCCCGCGGCCACTAAGGGCTCAGGGCCGGGCAGAGCCAGGGCGCGGGGCGTCGCAGTGCCCCCCGAGCCGGGCTGGCAGCACGGGGAAGGTGTGGTCCAGGGGCGGCGGCCTCGCATCGGCCCGCAGTTCCCAGGTCCTCATCCGGCGACGCCCGGGCCCTCACCCGCGACCCCAGTCCCACCCGGTCAGCACCCAAAACTGCCATAGCCCCTGCTCCCTGGCCGCGAGCGCCGCCCTGGGGGTCGCCTGGCTCCGAGCCCCGTCAGGTCGCAACGGGTGACCATGGCAACGCAAGGTGTACGGGCGGCCCGACCCCGCCTCCGCCTCCTGGAGTCACTCACCTGCGGGCCAGCCCGGAGAGGCGGCGGAGGAGAAAGCGGCGGGGAGGCCGGCGGCCGGGGCCCCGAAGCGGCCGGCTCCGGGTGGGGCGGGAACGTGAGGGCGTCGGTCTGGGTTTGGCGTCGGTCCTCCCTCCGCCGCGCGTCAGTCCATCAGATCGTCAGTCCGCCCTTCCTCCCGTCTGCCCCTCCCAGGCCCGCGGCCGCTCAGCCCTGCCTCTTGCAGACTGCGGTTGTCAAACGGTGCAGAGCCCGGTTCCAGCCCCGAGCCCAGCCAATCGCTGCGCTTCCCGGAGGCGCCTCAGGACCCCGCCAGCGGGGCGGCCAGGCAGGTGCCTGCGCGAATAGGAGAATCGGCCGAGCGGGCCGAGCCGGGCGAGGTGAGGACCCTTCTGGATGGACGCGCTCGCGGCGAACGCTCCAAGGACTAGCTGTACCCAGGGGAAGAGCGGGCTGGCGATTGCATGAGACTCGCGACCTGGACGCAGACCCCTGGCCGCCGTGACTGTTTGTCCCGAAATAGCGCGTAGGGGATTGTCGCCTCCCAACCTAGAGTCCTCTGCACATTAGGATTGTCTCTTAATATCCCTCCTGGATAATTTATTAATAAAGGCTAATGAAATGAATCTTGCCTCCTGTTTTTCCAAGCCGCATCCTTGCTGAAACTCCAGCAGCTTAATTATCCCCTTCATGATTTCATGATGATCTGCCTTGAAGCATTCGTCAGTTACTTAATACTCAAGGGTTCATAGTTTTTTACTACCTCTTTCGGGCGTAAGCTCTTTGGCAGCAAAACCTCAATACTTCCCACCCCTTTGATGCAGTACGAGGACACCCATTATCCAGACCACCCTACAATAGTTAAATCCTCACCTGGACCAATCCAGAAGCTAAGAATGCAGGACCGATTCTTCTCAAGGATGAACCTCGTAGAACTCTTAGTTTTTATTCTTCAGAACACTCTGAGTATTGGCTAGCTGTGTTTGCCGCTGGCAAGCCCTAAAGCCCTTGAATGTCTTTATTATTTATTTCTAACCAGAGTCTCCAGGTTCATTTGCCCTCGGTGTATACCTAGTATTCCACAAATATTACATGATGCTCAAATGAGCGGAATTAAAGCGTACAGGGGGCAAAACCATGTAGAACTAAGGAATACAGTGCACATGCCTGCAGTAACGTCGCACTCACAAAGACAAAAAGCCAAGAGCGAGCTGGGCCTCCCAAAGTGGGGGAAATGTGTTAAAAAGAGACTGGTAAGAATAAACAAAAACATTTCTGTAACCAAAGAATTTGCTCTAATTCAAGATACAAAGAAGTGATAGCTTGAGGAAAAGGTTTTAAGAAAAATATTCACAAATTCAGGGAAAGCAATGATAAGCACAAAAGGCCAAATTCCAGAACTTCAATTGTCTAGCCCTGATTAACTCCTGGAAGGAAGTCTTCATTAAGAATTCTCTCAACGATAAGTGACCAACAAATAAATATAAACGCAACTTAATGTTACCCTAGGTGTTGATATTTAAAAAAAAAGAAAAACACCAACAAATTTATACAATGTTTAAATTGAAAAAGTGGGCAGATATGATATATCCTGGAAATAGTTTATCAATTATTTGGTTGGTATATTTCACTTGAAAATCCATTTCTCAATCTTAATTCTCAAACAACAGTAGTTGCAAGAGCCAGAACTATTTAAATATTTAAATATTCAACTGGTCTAGAGTTTCTAACTAGGGATAATCTGACAAACACTCTACTACCTGTTATGGGCAGAGTGCTATAAAAAAGGGGAAAAAAAGCAACCCAAATTATGGTACTATATTGGTTTTGGCATTCATTAAGCATAAAATGAAGTGCTTGCCTATATTCGCATTTAAGCCTCACAATATCCTTTAAGATGCTTGTTAATTCACATTTAGAGATTAAGGGAAATAACTTGCCCAAGGTCAAACAGTTGATATGCAGCAGAGCCAAGATTGTAATCATTCTGATTCTTAAAATCTTTGTCCACTCCACTCTGTAACAACTGGAAGTTTTGACTTCAAGAAAAAAATCTTTATTCTGACAAGGTAGAGGGAATAAAGGCTCTTATTCATGTTTGTATGCCCCATATTCTATGGCATAGTGTCATCTGCATCTCAATTTTCAGTGAATAAGCAATCAGAATTGTTAGAAGCAAATACACAGCCCTTATACAATATTTCCAGAAAAGGGGGATGGGGAGGAGGAAAGAAACCAGGCACTGAAATACAAGACATCTGGTACATCTTATTACTTGTACACTGACAAATGCATTGATTGTGTATCTGCTTCCTAGTGTAACATCAAGTTTTACACTACAACCTTAATAGCTGTCGCCTAAGGTATCACCTTTCCTTCTATACTCGGCCACACTGGTTAAGATTAGATCTGCTTGTCTTTCACTCCAGTTGCTGCAAAGCAGGAATTGTTCAGAAAGGACAAGGCTTTCTCAGATGAAGGACTGTCCTTAGATCCCGAGGTACTGCCTCCATCATTCACCAAATATGTATTGAGTGCCTACTTTGGCTTGGGAACTAGGTTAGGCATGAGCTAAAAACTCAGGTTCTAACTTGACAGAATGACTCATGGTGCCTTGTGGCATAAATGCCTATGGGCTAAGGTGGACCCCTTTTAATATGATTCTCAAATCTCACTTCTAAGAAGGGGAATAGAAGTTTTTTGTTTTCCCCAAATGGTAGAAAGAAATCTGAGTACAAGCTCAGGTTAGGAAATCTTGCCTCAAGCTGTCAAGGGGAAGTTCAGTGGGGATACGGGAACTTGCTTTAAAAGCTCTACTCTCATTGTTAGAACACGCACTCATAAATACACACCAAAGAGCTGCTGGCTTCCAAGCAAGCAGTGCCCCAGTTCTGGGACAACAAAGTACCATCATTGCTGCTTCCCCTTCAAGCAGTTTCAAGGACTAACTACGTAGGTAGAATACCAGTTCTACCAGAGCTCCTGTCTAGACCGGGCTCCTAAACAAAAGCTTAAATTATATGTGGATGGGTAAACCTAATAAAGAAAAATATATTCTTGTTTCAACATAAGGGAGATGAACTTTTAAAAATTTTTATTTATCGATTTGAGAGAGAGAGACATCAACTTGTTTTTCCACTTAATGACGCATTAATTGGTTGATTCTTGTATGTGCCCTGACTGGGGCTCAAACCCCACTGTGGTGTATAGGGCCACACTCTAACCAAGCCGAGCTTCTAGTTTCAGTAACAAAGCAATCTTGAAGAGAAGTTCCCAGGCAACAACCTCCCCACCTCCACCTCTGCATTGCTTCAGGCCCTGGGGTCCATTTTTCCTGTTTTCTTTTTAAACATAGGGCTTTTTTAAAAAACTTTTTAAATTGATTTTAGAGAGAAATGGAGAAATACAAATTTGTTTTTCCACTTACTAATGCATTTGTTGGTTGATTTTTGTATGTGCCCTGACCAGGGATTGAACCCATAACCTTGGTGTTTCAGGACACTCTAACCAACTAAGCCAGGGCCAAGGGTAAGCTGTTTTTATTCAAGAACCTACCTTTCAGCATGACCTGCTGTTCTCTTTCGTGAACTCTAAACTCCAGTTCCATTGTAAAAGAGAACTTGCTAATGTGCTTGAGTTAAAGGGCCTTGAAATGGGGAAACTAGCCTGGCTTTCCCAAGTGGGTGTTATAATCACATGGGTCCTTAAACGCAGAAATCTTTCCCAGCTGGGGTTGAGGGAGACATGACTACGAAAGAAGGGTCAGAGAGATGCAATGGGGCTATAGCTTTGAAGGCAAGAGTGGGCCATGAGCCAGGGAATGCTGTCTCTCGAAGATGGAAGAGGTAAACAAGCAGATTCTTTCCTAGAGCAGGAAAGGAACGTCGCCCTGTTGGCACCCTGATTTTAGCCCAGTGAGGCTTCTGTCAGACTTCTGACCTAAGGAACTGGTAAGATAAAGGTTTTAAGTACCTAAATTTGCAGTAGCTTTACGGCAGCAGTAGATATGAATACACAAACTTGAAAAGATACTTTGAGACAAATCAAGAGGTTTAAGCAGATCAGGTTGTAGATGGAATATTAAGGAATTAGTGTTAATTTTTGTTAGGGTATAATAGTATTGGGGTTACCTTTTAAAACTTTTTGTTGGAGATACATACTAAAGTATTTATAGATGAAATGACACAATATCTGAAATTTGCTTTAAAATACTGCCTCTCTACCCCCTAAAAACAATGGGAGAATAGGTAAGACATTAGCAAAAGGTTCATTGTCAAAGGTGGGGACTCACGATATTAGTCTCCTATTGTGCATACTTGAGATTTTCCACAGCAACTTAAACAAATAAAAAGTGAATTAACTTAGGAGATCACGTGAACACTTTAGATTAGCACTGTTCAAAAGAATTTTGTGATAATGGAAATGTTATCAGCACTGTTCAATGCAGTAGCCACTAGTCATGGGATAGGTGGGCACTATTAGGCACCTGAAATATAGCTAGTGCAATGGAAAATTTTTAACTTTATTGTATTTTAATTAGCTAAACAGCCCCATGTTACCACTAGCTAATGTGGTAGCTAGTGGCCACCACATTACACAGTGCAGCTCTGGATCCTGGAAGGGAGCCATGTTGCCTTAGTGTCAGCACAAATGAAGTCAGTGCACATCTGTTACTTTTGTCTGGCCGGCCTCTTTCCTTTTCCTGCTAACAGCTGGACCTGCCTCCTACCAGAGGTAGGGCTCTAGATCCAGGTTACAGTGACTGGTCCAGGAACGCCCAAGCCCAGGCAATCAGGATCCTTGCTTAGAATTCTCTGTATTAGGAAGTGAAGCAGCTTCCTCGATTAGGAGTTACATGGATGGAACCCTAGAATGACTTGCCATCTTGTTCCCTTGACACATGGAGGTTCCTGAGACAGTAAAGCCAAAATCTGGATAAAGATGGACAGGGTCTTAGTTCTCAAGTTTTTCTTTCCCTTGTTTCAGCTGGATAAGCCAACAATTTCCTTTTTGAGTTAAGTTCTATCATTTGCAAAGTAAAAAAATCTTAATACAAGGTGCCACACAAAACTTTCTTCTGGTGTCTTCATATGGTCTTTTCTCTTATGTATCCATACAAAACTTCTTACATGCTGGGGTCAATGGCAAAAATAGTAAGACTAGTAACACTGCTATACAGACTGAATTGTGTCCCCCTAAAATTCATATGTGGAAGCCCTAACATCCCCCTCTATTTGACTGTACCGGAGATAGGCCCTTCAGGGAGGGGATTAAGGTTAAATGAAGTCATAAGAGCAGAATCCTGATAGACAGAAGTGTTGCCCTTTTAAGAGGCAGAGACAACAGAGCTCTCAGCGATGTGGGGGCACCGTGAGAGGCAGCAACTTGCAGTCCAGGAAGAGTCCTCACCAGGACCTGGCCGTGCTGGTACTGTGACCTCGGACTTCCGGTCCCCAGAACTGCGAGAAAATACATCTGTTGTCTAAGCGGCCCAGCATGACATTTGCTAAAGGAGCCAGAGCAGGGTAACACTGGCACCCAGTACAACTGCCCAGGTGCCAGTTACTACCAGTTCCTTTATCAGAGTACGGTGGACTTGATTAGCAAAAATAGTGATAGATTAATGTTTTATTATTCTGCTCCCATTCTTGACTTCGGCTTAGACTGAAATAGCTTTTCAACTGGTTTTCACTTTTTTAAAATAACAAAAAGATCAGCCCAACTATCTTGAATCTCACTACCAACTCAAGTGAATAATAATAATGCTATGGAAAAAATGTTTCAAATGAGATTAAGCAGTTAGAATTATATTACCAGTAATGGAGAGGGGGAGTTAATAAATCACATAGTCAAATTAAAGTATTAATCTTTTTTTATTTTTTAATACTTTAATTCTGTATCAATAGGTTAAGAAAGTAAAATTTTCCTAAGCACTGATTTATAGATAATGTTTAGAAGTGGCACATAAGACATTCAGTTTCACAAAGAGTAATATTCACTGATCTTTGCAAATGGAATTTTAATCCTTATTTTAAGCTAAGTACAATAATAATTTACTACAATAAGCTAAATACAAACAAAACCTATATATCCTGATCTACAAAAGTGGTTTCCATAGCCACATTCGGTTTTAGTCAAGTACACATTTCCACAACGAACAAGCACTAACAAATGTCCATAAAACACCACCCAAATGCTTATCCTGCCATCAGCTTTTTAAGCAATGCCTTTCCTGTTACTGAAGACTTTATTTTTATTTAGAAAGGAAATCTGACCTGGGAAAATGAGTTCTCTTAGAACCTGACAAACAGCATATTATGAGCCCGAAAGGTTTTAAATCAAAAAGGCTTCAACACAGAAGCATTCATGAAATTTTTAGTTCCTCCCTCCCCCAAATCTCTCTCTTCATCAAAAAGAAAAAATATTAAAACAAATTATTACCTTAAGACAGATTAAACACTCCCATAAAAGACTGTATTTTCTTCTATCATCTTCTCCTTAAAAGAAACAGAAACCATTTCACGATCTTTCAGTAACTTCTCTCACTATTGTAATCTAAACACTTGAGAGTTTTGGCTGTCATGTCTTAGCTATCATAAAGTCCAAGGTGCCATTTAGCCCTCACATATTAAACAGCATAGCCTACAACAGCACAAATACACCTGCCACATAAATCTACTTCATTGTTTAGACAATCAAAAGTCAGAAGGTTCTGCATGGTTTGCGAGGTCCTTCAACTTCCACATGGTCATTAGAGCCCAACACATAATTCAGGTGCGGCAGTATCACGGCAGGCAGTTACAGGCTCAGCTCTCACTCTAAAATCACAGACATGAAAATAAAGGTGGGAAACTTTGTGCTTCTCCATCTTTCACTTACATGGCTAGTTTTCAGGACCTTACCATGTAAAACATATGGTTTTTTTTATATACGGTCTCCCCAGAAGATAATGACGCTTCAGAAAGTACAAAAGTTGTCAAGATCCATAGTTTGCTTCATCAAATGCTTTCCTAGCTCGCTTCAACTCTTCATTCATAGTAAGCAAGTCTTTAACTCTAGCAAATTTCCTTGGATCCTTTCGAATCAAGAAGACGATATCTTCAACTTGTACCCGCCCTTGTCTTCCAATTGACATTGCCTTGTGAGTCTATTACAAAGAAACATATTAAATTTAATTAATTTTTAAAAATCTAATATTTTACCCCTTTAAGTTGCATGTATTTAGTACTGGTGAATTTGAAGGTTTTTTCTCTTCTAACTATTATAGCTATTCATTTGTGAATCATCTTTCTATTCATGTTCCCTGTCTACTTTCTACTGTGTGATTAGCAACGGTTCTCTACTTTTATAGATATTTTTTAATTTTAAGGACATGAAAGCTACCAAATTTATTGATATTTCTTTCTTGTTTTTTGATATATGTAGTTTTTGTGGAAAATAATTTTGTAATTTCTTTGGAATCACCAATTTCATTTAAATTTGTGTCCATCTCGATATCGATGGGTTTTCTTAAAATCAAATCTCATCCCCTATCATTATATAGCCATCCTGTGCAGAAACAAAGGTTCATCATAGCATCATTTCTAATGGAAAAAAAAAAGGGAAACTAAGTAGTAAGGCTTTAAGTAAATAAACCTGAGCACATCCATTTAATTAATACTATGAAACCATTAAAAATATAGAGTATTATGCAATGACACGGGAAAATGTTCTACGCTTAACTAAATGGGGGAAAACCCCACAAAAAAGACAGGTTATAAGACTGTATTAATATATACCACATGATTTCAATTTTATAAATTTTAAAAATACATGCAAAGAGACAAAAGAATATTCACTAAAATCTTGGCATTAGTTGTCTCTACATTACATGTGCACATACACACACACACATGCACACGAGGTCTGTCCAGAAAGTATCCAGCCACGTGCTATGAAAAATAGAGACATTTATCGTAGAGGATTCAAGATACAAGAAACATTGTGCATAATACAATGATGCCTCAGGTGCCTTCAAAGAAGGCACCTCGGGACCTCACAGTTCTCCCAATCGCCATCAGCTGCCCCACTGTATTTTCCTGAATCTCATTAATATTCTGAAATCTCATCCCTTTCAAAGATGATTTTAGGCTTGGGAAAAGTCAGAGGTTGCAGGGTGCCACATCTGGATTGTAGGGGGTGCTGAGTCACATGGGTGATTTGATGTTTCGCAAAAAACTCTGCAGAAGCCCCGGCTGGTATAGCTCAGTGGACTGAGCATCGGCCTATGAACCAAAGGGTTGCCGGTTCGATTCCCCAGTTGGGCACATGCCTGGGTTGCGTGCCATGTCCCCAGTAGGGGGGGCACATGAGAGGCAACCACATATTGATGTTTCTCTCCCTCTCTTTATCCCTCCCTTCCTCTGTGTCTAAAAATAAATAAAATCTTTAAAAAAAAAAAAACAACTCTGCAGGAGACAAGATGCATCAGTGGGTGCATTGTGGTGATGAAGCTGTCAGTCACCAGATGCCCAGAGCTGTGGCCTTCATCTGAACAGTTTCCACAGAGAGATGTTTAAGCTTAAGGCAAAATTGAATGCGACAGCCACACAGTACACGTGCTCACTCAAGGGAGTCTACTGTCCCACTGTCTAGTACAGTGAAGTCGTCATTGTTCAAATATGCGCATTCCAGTCTACTCTGCTTGGCTGCCAGGTTACATCAATGTTGTGCAAACCGTTCTCGTTATATTAACAATGGCTGGACTTTTTCCAGACAGACCTCATATATGTATATGTATATACACACATGCAAAATCTCCATTCTTAATAATAAATAGTAAACAATAACTTCCACAAAACAGGCACCCAAATGGATAGCTTATTTGTAAAGGATGCCATAATTTTAGCCTTACCTAAAAGTTAGAAATTTCAAATCTATTTTTAATTAACTAAGAACCAATTACAAAAAAATCTTACCATTTCAGTGATGAACTCTATAACAAGATCTTCAAGAATATCCACTGATTCAGTGTAAGGATTCTGGTCGTCCCCAAACCCATACATCATACATCGCACTGTAAAACAATAATCACTCTTGTTTACTTGAACAAATTTAACCATTTGACCAATACTTTCTTCAGATTTTCAAGCTATAGAATATACTAGTATAAAAATGTATTTACACTATATTTGTTGTTTGTAAGTTTGATTCTGGTGTAAAAGGTTTTAACCACAATCTCATAACTAACTGTTCCTACCTAGCAGGTAGGAACCTCTATCATCTACTCGCCAACCTTCCCAGAATACCTGGGGAAGGAAGAAAGAGAGGGAAAGAAACATCGATCAGTTGCACCTCCCACGCCCCCAACTGAGGACCTGGCCCAAAACCCTGGCATATGCCCTGACCAGAAATGGAACTGGCAACCTTTCGGTTTACAGGACAACGCCCAACCCACTAAGCCATACTGGTCAGAGACCATAATACCTTAAAATAGGCAGGGGCAGGATGAATGGCAATGACTTAGCCCTGGGGCGGGGGGTGAGGGTGTTCAGAGGGACATTAAAAACAGAAGGAAAAAAATCCTTTCTGACATTACCATAGGAAAAAGAACATGAGAGAAAGTGTTCCAATTACCTTCTTATAGGAAGAATAGGGTAATCAAAAGAGGTAGCAAAGGGTTTACTATACAGAATCTTGACATTTTACTCCCTAGATCAATGCAATTGCCAGCGAAGCCCTTTCAGGCTGCATCTGAAGGAATCATAAAAAATGAAAGAGAAAGAACGTGTGATACAGAGTAATAACAGTAACTGCTCATAGTGAAAACATACAGCCCTTACTGTATAGGGTGAGGCAAAAGTAGGTTTGTGAATACACAGAAGAGTTTATTCTTGTATTATTATTTATTAATTATTGTATTATTTTCCATATGAACAACTGTAAACCTACTTTTGCCCCATCCTGTATGCCAGGCACTGTTTTACGCCTTTCACGCATATAGCTCATTTAATCCTCACGACAATCCTTTTAAGTAGATTCTGTTATTATCCCCATTCTATATAAATGACAAAATTGAGGCACCAAGTCAGTGACTTACCCAAAGTCACACAGAGTTAAGAGAACCTGAACTTGAACCCCACCGATCTGGCTCCAGAGTCTATAGTCCTGCCCACACAGCAGTATTACTCGTCTCGGCAGTTTAGGGCAGATGGGGTCCATATGGATTGTGATCCTATATCCCATTTAACTCCAGTTAGCCCATGGACAAGCTTTAAGAAGCCTCAAACCCTCCTAAGATTATATGCAAAAATTTTATATATTACATCTCTATGCATTTTTCTGGGAAGAAAAATCAACTCTTATCAGAGCCCCAGAGAGTCATATAAATGTGAAAAAACTGTCATACATTGAAAATGCTTTTTATCTTAATCTGAATAGAGATTACGAGTAAGTGTATATAAGTAAAATTCATCCACAATTTATTATATGTAAATTTTACTTTAAAAAAAAAAGGAAAGCAAGGAACACCTAGAACACTTCTCATGGCAGAAAAGAGTACATTAAGAATAATAACTATTAACCCTGGCTAGTGTGGCTCAGTGGATTGAGTGCCAGATTGAGGGGCAAAGGGTCACCGGTTCAATTGCCAATCAGGGCACATACCTGGGTTGCGGGCCAGGTCCCCAGTAGGGGGCAGGCAAGAGGCAACCACACATTGATGTTTCTCTTCCTCTCCTCCCTCCCTTCCCCTCTCTCTAAAAATAAATAAATAAATAAAATCTTTAAAAAAAAAAAAAAGTAATAACTATTTAAGAGAAGCAAAAGCTGACCGAAACTAAAAGAGAAGTAGACCAAGCCTAGGGAAGAAATGAAAGGGGTGACTTGGAAGCCTGCCTGGGTTAGAGGTATCCCTAAGGGTTTACATTCGCAAGAGCCTTCAGGTCCCGATACAAGAGGGAGAAAACAAACACAGAAGCCAGTATTCTCATTCTCTCATTCTCATTCTCATCCTCTCTCTCTCTCTCTTTGGTTTCTGAAACTTTTTTTTTTTTTTTGGAGATAATTTCAGACATACAGGAGAGTAGCAAAAAAATACCGAGTTCCTGAGTACCCTATATCCAGTTTCCCCTTATGTTAACATCTTACAGAGCCGTAGCCATTTATCAAAACTAAAGGTTAACAAGTGGTACAAGTGCAGAAGTTACTCAAATTGTGCCCGTTTTTACAATAATGTCCTTTTTCTGTTCCAGGATCCCACACTATTTAGTTTTCATGCCCCCTTAGTTTCCTGTGATTTGTGACAGTTCCTCTGACTTTCCTTGTCTTTCCTGATCTTGACTTCAGAAGAATACCGGTTACTTACCTTGGAGGACGTCCCCCAACTTGGGCTTGTCTGATATTTTCTAATGATTAGATTATGGTTGCGCATTACCGAAAAGGGTACTTCAGGGGTGATGTGCCCTCTTAATGCATCATACCAGAAGTACATGATGTCAGTGTCACTGGTGATGTTAACTTTGTTGAGATGGCTGAAGTACTATCTGCCAGAATTCTCCAAAAATAATAGTACGCTCATTATTTTTCCTGAAAATGTAGAATTCACCAGTAGGGAAATGTATTTCACTGGAAAACATATTAGATAGGAAGTATGTAAACTGTATTTGGCTAAAGGATCTTGAAGACAAATACCAGCAAACGCTTTGAAACTTGCTGTTATATTAGCAAAAAAAAATTTTTTTTAATTTTTTTAAGGTTTAGGAGAAGAGATCTTGGTCAGTCAAGTACATCAAAATTCCAGTAAGACAAGGAGAAAGTTGTGACGATTCCAAATTCTTTTCATTGCAAAAAAAAAAAAGCAATCCAAGGAGAATAAAAGTTTCTGCTGCCTTGACTGGTGTGGCTCAGCGGACTGAGCGCTGCCCGAGGAACTGAAGGATCGCCAATTTGACTCCCAGTCAGGGCACATGCCTGGGCTGTGAGCCAGGTCCCGGGCTGGGGGCGTGGGAGAGGAAACCGATCAATGTATCTCCCACATGTCAATGTTTCTCTTTCTTTCTCCCATCCTTCCCCCTCTCTGCAAGTAAATAAATAAAATCTTTTTAAAAAAAAGTTTCTGCTAAGAACCGCTATGCAAGCATAACTCCAGGGCACTCTGGTGCAGGAATTTCATTTGTATGTTGACATAAGAAGTAAAACAATATACGAATGGAATGAATGGCATCAGAAACGGAATAAGGAGCATGAGCTTTAGGTGAGGAATTGAGGTATGGAGAAGAAGTTGAGTGGTTAAAAAAAATAAAAAGACATACTAACCCTGCAGTTTCAAGAGCCTTTGGGGACTGCTTACATCTGATGCAACATAAATGAACCAGGTATTCATGTTTTGCCCCATCTGTCAATGCTCAGCCATAACTGTACATAAGGGACCCGGGACTGGGAGATGGAGAACACATTCTCATGGTGCCTTTCATGGCTTGGGCTGGACCAGTCCCTCATGCTGCTGACAAAAACAGTCAAACCTGTCTATTGGGGGAAACTAGAGGATGGATGCATTCTAATCTCCATGTCACTAGCCACTATAAGGTCTCACACTGCTTACCACCTTCCCACTCTGGTCCAAAACTCCGACTTAATTCCTACCCTCAGCTCCTGTTCCAGGACCCACCCTAACCTTTGGCTTATAGTCAAAGAAGTCCCTTCTTCTACTGCTGCAAAGGTTAGGGACCAGGAAAGAAATGGATGTATGTCCTTAGGCCCTGAGTTGAAACACTCATCACATTTCCTCCCTTAAAAAAAGAATGTTTGTATGTGTGTTTACATATAACCTGGGATTAGGGTCATTACTAGCTATGATTCACAAGTTAAACAGAATTTTACAGGCAAGTGACAGAATGGTATCCCTACAGGGAAACAGATTCAGAAAAATAAATCTACTTTAAATGCACATGTCCAAAACCTTTTATCATCTATAATAAAATCATTGTAAATATTACTTACATTCTTTAGAAAAAAGTCTCTTTCTTTTACCCTGTCCACCTTCTGCACCTCCTCCAATTTCTTCATTTTCTTCCTCAAACTATAAATTAAAATGTACACATTAAAATGTCAAGTAATTGCACTGCATTTTCTTTTTTAATAATTAACATTTCCCCCCATTTTCAACACTGACATCATGCTAGAAAATGTAAAGCAAGCAGCAAAGGCTCATGAAACCATAGCATTTTAGCCCAACCTCCGGCTCATGCACAGATAGCTTCTATAATGTCCCTAAAAAATAATCCTACTGCCTCTCCCGGAAGAGTTCTAATGACCACACTTTTTTCCCTTAACCAACTCATTTGGCCTATTTCTAGACAGTTTTTCTATTACAAGAACTGGTACTGAATCAAAGCAAGCAAAGCCAATACTAGGTGCTGCTCACAGAGTGCTAGGAACTCGTAAGTACCCCTTCACCCCCCTTTAGGACATGAAAGCCAAGGACCAAAAGTAAATAGCTTGCTCACAGAGAACAGGAATTCTGAAACTCAGGTTCTGACTTTCGGTGCATACTTTTTAAGTACATAAGTTTTGTGAGCGGTTGAAATGTTGGTTCATATCAAGCTCTAACAAACATTAGCTTTAACCTCTGATAATTCTCTAGGCGTTACAAAGGGTGTCTAGCAGATACGGGCCAAAAGCAAAGGGCAAGGAGCCACCTTCCCCCTCTCCCTTCACATCCTGCCCCACGTAGTAAGACGACGAAGGGAAAGAGCCTAGCAGGGCGTCGAGTCCCGGCTCTGCCGGCTGAATTCACTAAGGAAAACAGACCCGCTCCCGCAGCGGCCTCCGCTACTGTACCGGGGGGAAGAAAGGAAAGAGCCGGCTGAAACAGAGGTGGTCACTCACAGTGGGGTCCTCTTCCTCGTCCGCCATCCCATCAGTCACCCTACAAACCCCGCCCGCCTCGCTCGAGGAGGTTTTACTACTTCCTCTGCCTCACTTCCGGTAACGCGTGGGCGGGGCCTGGACGAGGCCTGATTGGACGGGCAAGCCTGGTGGGTACGCGTGCGCCCCGCCTAGGGGCGGAGCCAGGGCACTCGGGATTTAGGGATCCGCTCTTGGCTCTGAAATCCGGCAGAATTAAACGGTAGCAAAAAAAAGGAAGCCTGGGCGGCGCATATCATCCTAAATTTGCTTCTGCATGTGGAGTGACCACTCTCTGATTCGGGACTCCCAAGCTATGGATGGATCATTGCGAGACTACCCAGTGGTCTTGGGCTGCCCCAAGGGTGTATTTAAACAATTTCAACAACTAGAGTTCCGCTATTATTTCTGCCACGCGTTGTGTTGGTTATTGCGGATACTGTTCCTCACTACTAGTTCTCACGGGGGCTGTTCCACCCCTTAGACTGAAGATTTACATTTTTGTGGGTAGATTTTTGGTCCAGACGACGATTGGGAAAACCACAGACATTAGAGTCTAAAGCTAAGGATGTAAATGTTCTGCAATGCAAGAGATGATGCCGCACAAGGAAAAACTGTCCCACACTACGCTATTTCTAAAGTCCTATTAGACATTCAAGTGAGTGAAAAATCTGTTTATAATCTGAGTCTAGAACCTAACGTTATTTGTACATGTATACACATACGTATTCCTGCTCCCAATTCCTGGCAAAGAACTCCTAAAAACCCTTGTAAATTCCTAATAAAAGCACTAGGAGCATCTTTTGTTCTCATGAGGTGACTGCGGGATGGCTCTTGGATGGGAGCTGGTCACCAGAAAGACCAAGCCACAGAAGCTTGAAAGTTTCAGCCCCACCTGCCCGTTCTCCAGAGAAAGGGGCTGAAAATGGAATTAAATCATTGTGCCTACATGAGGCATAAAAATTCCAATAACGGGAGGTTTGGAGAGCCTCCAAGTTGCAGAAAACATCCACAGACTGGGAGACAACTCCGAAGGGACAGAGCCCTGCACTCAGGACCCTTCCAAACTTCACCTAACATATGTTTTCATCTGGCTGTTCATCTGTATCCTTGACCATATCCTTTAATAAGCTGGTAACAGAAGTGATTTCCTGAGTTCTGTGAGCTGTTCTAACAAATAATAGAATACCAGGGGGAGGAGGTCATGGAAACTTCTGATTTGTGGCCAAGTTGAACAGTTGTGGCTATCCTGGGAACTTACTACTGCAACTGGCATTTATGGCAAGGGGGGGTGGGGGGACAGTCTCTTAGGACTGAGCATTTACCCTGCAGGATCTTACACTATCTCCAGGTAAACAGTAAGAACTGAGTTAAATTGTAAGACACCCAGACAGTGCTGCAGAATTGCCTGACATAGGGAGGAAAAACACCCACACATTTGGTGACCAGAAATGTCACAAGTGAAGTGTTCTGCATGAAAGTAAAGAAGAAAGACATCCAGGAAGGAAAGAACTGGGAGTTTTTCCCAAAATAGCAACTACCCTGAAATTGGACTGATTTTATACTTTGTTTTGCTTGGAACTTATGAAGAGCTGTGAACAATTTCAGGAAATAATGTCACCAAAGGCCATAACACTTGTAATAATTTGACGAACCAGCCCTCACTGGAATCAGTCTGCATTTGAAGCTCCTGCATTCATGGTGATTCTATACATACAGCAAGCATCTGAAATCGTTATACCCTCATTATACAGTCACCCCTGCACATTTACACTTTGAAACACATAACTATAACTTACTGTCTTTATTTTACGTTCATTTTACAGTTAGGGTATTATATATTATTTTTAAATTATATGGGTAGTTAAGTGTATTAGTTATTTATTGCTGTGTCAACAAATTATCCCAAAACATAGTGGCAAAAGCAATATACATTTATCACACCGTTTCTGTGGGGCAGGATTCTGGGTGCAGTTTAGCTGGGTGCCTCTGGCTGAAGGTCCCTTATGTTGCAGTCAAGGTGCTGGCTGGGGCTGCAGCCTCATATGAAGTGCTGATGGGGAAGGATCCACTTCCAAAATTGCTCACATGGTTGTCAGCAGAATTCAGTGCCTTCAGGCTATTAGACTCAGGGGCCCAGTCCTTCACTGGTCGTTGCCAGAGGGCTCCTCAGTTACCTGCCACACGGTCCCCTCCATAGGGCAGTTTACAACACACAGCTGGCTTCTCTCAGAGCAGATGAGGGGGAGAACCAGGGAGAACACCTAAGTCAGAAGCCACAGTTGTTTTTGTTGTTTTTGTAACCTAACCTTGGGAGTGACACCCCATCACTTACAGTCACTAGAAGTCAATAAGGGCAGCCCACAATCAAGGGGTGGGGATTACACAAGGATGAGAACACCAGGAGGCAGACATCTTTGGGGGCTGAGAGGCTGCGTACAGCAGTAAGTCATATGGTCTATGAATTCCATTTCAGAATAATGAAGGACACGTTACATTTGTTATTCAAGGTAGATTATTGAGTCTGATAGGGCTGAGAACTGCTGTGTTAAGCAGTGATGAAATGCTGGCCTTGCGCAGGGGATCAGGTATGAAGCATTCAGTGTCCGGTATCAGGGAGGTGGGCAGGTAAAATGTGCTGGAAACACTCCAAGGAGTACTACGCGGCAATCAGAAGCAATCCATCGGCAATACGGATGGAACTTGGAAGTAGTGCTAAATTTGAAAAGAAACACAATGAGATCTATAACCCAACACCATTTACGTAAATTAAACCTACAGGCACACACAAAACTACATACTTTAGAGTAACATTCAAATAGGGGTAAGAGAAAAGAGAATAGGGATGAAGGCAATGCGTAAAGATAAAAAACATTGGACATGCCAGTCATCACAGTGTGTCGCGCACTGTGGAGTGTGAGTAGCTCCAACTTCTGAACTGAAGATCCAAGACAGAAAGGGGAGAAAATCGCAGCGTTATAAGCAGAGCAGAGCAAAGCAGAGAGAGTGAAAAGTCATGTGTGCTTCTGCAAGGCGTGTTGTGTGAACCGCCAGAGCCGAGTTCGCCGGGTGGGGGGCAGGAAGCGAGCCTGGACTGAAGCTGGCGCTAGAGCGGCAAAGGCCTTGCCTGCTCCCTCCAAACGGCCGGAGCTCCCGGGGGGTCTTTGAGCAGAAGAGTCGCATGCTCCCATCTGTTTAAAAAAGCTCACGTTCACAGGCAGACCACCGAGGATGAGAAGCCATCAGAATTAAGAGGAAGAAGGAACTTCAGGAGGAGAATGTACAGGACTTTGTTTCCGAATGAATCTGAGCGCTATGAAGACAGATGTTCACATGCAGACTGAAAGACTGTTACTAAGGTTAATTGGAAGGCAAAGGGGGAAGGCAATCAGGGAAGGAAGAAAACGAATTCAGTCTGAGTTTGAGAGTCTAGAGATGTCCTAAAGACAGGGGACATGCAGGCCTGGAAATCCAGGGAGAAATGACGACTAGAGAAAATGGCATGCGAGACCTAAACACAAAAGTGAAGGATCAAAGACGCCCTGGAACACAGGCCAAAAGAGAAGGGAAGCAAAAGGTAGATCCTTATAAAAGGTATATCGGGAGAAAGAAAAGACCAAAGGAATGGGTCAAGGGATAAAAGATAAAAAAGACAAACAGCAGGAAGAGAGGAAAGGAGGAATATATTTTGAAAGCCAAAAGAGAAAAAATTTCAAAAAGCAGCAAGTGGTCTGGTGTGCTCAGTGCTAAAGAGATTGAAGAAAGGCCTGGATTTGACAATAGGAGGTGGTAGAATAATCTGGACACATTGGTTTGAGGGAGGTGGTGAAGGAAAGAGCCGGATTATAAAAGATTAAGGACAGTGAAGAGTAGAAAAGCAAAGAGCCCTACCCAGTGTGGCTCAGGTGATCGTGCACGGCTCCACAAAGTGAAAGGTCACTGGTTTGATTCCCGGTCAGGGCACATGCCTGGGTGGCGGGTTTGGCCCTCACCAGGGTGCGTGTAGGAGGCAACTGATCGCTGTTTCCCTCTTTCTCCCTCCCTTCCCCCCTCTCTAAAAGTAAATTTTTTTAAATAATTTTTTTTTAAAAGAGACAAAAGTAGCCTTAGAGGGCAGCAGGATCAAGGAAAGTAGACTCCGAATAAATGATAGCAAAAAAAGAGGAATGAACTTTTAAAGAGATTTGTTCACAAAAGAATGTGGAAAGGTAGACAGAGGGGAGAAGGAAAGGTGAGTTATGTGAGAATACTTCGCAAGGAATGGCAGGGGTGGAACTATCAGAAAACAGGAACACAGGAGGCTAGGTGGTGGGCTTGAGGCATGATGGATGGGGGCAAGCAAGCCGGAGTGATTAGTACTAGCCAGACCCCAACCTTGGGCAGAGTCTGTGCAGTCCCACCCTTGCCCTGACCCCACTTCACCCTCACTCCCTCCCCTCCACCCCAGGGTATAGACCCTCTGCAATTTGGGCTTAGTGAGGTGGCATCATTTTTCAAATGGCTTTCAGAATGTCCACAATGATCTTATGCAATCTTAATGAACCCCACTTGTTTACCAAGTTACGTCCGTACTCAGTTTAAACATGCCAGCTCTGAGGTCAAGTGAGTTGGGTTTGAAATGTGCTGTGCTACTTTGAGACAAATTACTTGACCTCTCCATAGATCCGTTTCCTCATCTGTGAGATGGGGATAATAATAGTTGCTAACCTTATAAGGTTACTATGAGGCTTAGATGAGTTCTTACCCATAAGGGGCTCTGGGTAGTAACTGGAATGCAGTGAACATTCCGTAAGTGTCATAGGTTTTTATTCAAGAACCTGCCTTTCAGTATAACCTGCTGTGCCCCTTCATGAACTCCACATTGTGTAGATCCACAGGACACGATGGATCGTTCATGAGACAAATATTTATCAAACGCCTGTAAAATGTTCAGCGTTTGCTACGGGACTGTGGGTAAATGACAGACTATGCCAATGCACAGTCCTGGGCTTATGAGCCTTACAATGTAGCAGGGGGACATGAATTAAATAGGTAATGGACGCTCTGACCCTAGCTGGTGTGGCTCAGTGGGTTGAGTGCCAGCCTGGGAACTGAAAGGTCATCGGTTTGATTCCTGGTCACGGCACTACTGATTGATTGATGACATTAATGTTTCTCTCCCTCTCTTTCTCCCTCCCTTGCCCTCTCTCTAAAAATAAATAAATAAAATCTCTAAAAGAAAATGATGTAAATGATGTATGCTCTGGAAGCTGATGACGGGGTAGGAGGCCCAAGAAGGTCAGAGGAGCTTCCCTTGAGCAAGTGAGGTTTGAGCTGAGGCCTGAGCAATGAATGGAGTTAGCCAGTGAAGGAGGGAGGGAAGAGTGTGCAGCGCCCGGAACTTATCTCATACTTTCCCATCTCCGTGCCTTTGAGGACTTTCACTCCTTTCCTTTCTACTGAAATGCTATAGGCCCAGCAAAACTGTCTGCTCCTCCATCAAGCCTTCCCTGAGCACTTTCTTCTTTACACTCCCACCGCACTGTTTTCATTTTCCTGCAACACTTCTCAGTTTCTACTGCATTTTCTGGTTATTTATATACCCCGCTTACCTTGTCTACTAAATCTTAAACTTATTAAGAACAGAGTGTTTCTCTTTCATCTCTGAGCTCCCAAAGGCTGGCACATTCCTTACACTAAGAAGTCCTGGAACAAATATTTGCAGCATAAATTAATGCCTGTTTGACATCCCTTTTCAAATATGTTGTAATTCAAATGAAGCTATTGTTGCAAGTTGTGCCTTTGGGACTGGATTTGCTCTTTGGTTAAACCCAAATGCCATCGTCATGGTCCCAAGGACTGATTAGTGTTTGCCACAGTGACTGAAACAACCCTAACAAACAGGCCACTGTTCTTGACTGACAGGGGTTTGGCAACAACTGCCTGTCCTTCCATGGAGGCTGAAGTGAACTGAGGAAGGACTGTTTGAATTGTGGGGTTCTATTTATTCCTCGCAGTTGGGCTGCAGGAGCTAGTGACCCTGATGTGAGGATCTGGGGCTTTCCAGGGCGACAGAAACACTAATGCTTGAAACAAAATCATCAAAGATGGGTATCAGTAACAGCATCCTAATTTGAGGTGGTGTGATAACAGAGGGAGGGAGCTTTGAAGTCAGACCTAGGTTTGAAGCCTAGCTAGCTATGTTATCTCACCCTTGTGCCTTCTTTGAGCCTCAGCTTTCTTCTTGAAAAAATGTTCTGCAAAACAGTGGGGAAAATCAAAGGTAATGTCTTTACACACGCATCAGCTGTGCTCTGCTAAAATGTGTTTATGCATATGTCTTCCCCAATAAAGTCTGTTCCCTAAGATCAGGGACTCATTTTTACCTTTATTCCTGCAAATCCAGCAAAGTGACCAGCATGTAGTAGACACTGGTAAATATTTTTTTTTAAACAACAAATGAACAACAACAACAACAGTAATAGCTAACATTTATGGTGCACTTACTACATGCCAGGTGTTGTAAATAGTAATTCACTAAATCCTTCAACAACCCTAGAAAGGAACAACCATAATAACCAATTTTACAGAGAGTAACAGGATACTATAATTTTTAAAAATATAAAATTCTTGGTATAACTGACTTTGAAATAAAAATCTGGTGAGGTTTGCTTTATATTAAAAGAGGTAAACTACTTTATACGGACTGGAATAGAAAAAATATGGTGGAGAGAAAAATAAGGAGAAAACAAATATGAATGAGTGGGAAGAAAGAGTAGGAAGGAGAGGAAAGACAGGCACATGAAAAAAGGAGAAAGAGAAAAGGGCAAATTCTGAGCAGAGTGAAAAATAGCCTCTTATTTAAAATAAGATGTGGCCTTTCACTGTCCTTTGAAAGAGTCATTAGATAACTAATCACTCTGCGTGTGTATGCGTGGGCATATGTCTGGCTTCTCAGGTGTTGTCCTGTATATCTTCCTTTTTTTTTTTTTTTTTGGATTCTACATTTATGTGTATTATCTCAAGGAGTCTGTCCTGCATCACGCTTTTTTGTTTCGCTTCGGGGAGGCTTTGGTGGCTTTTCTTCCGCGTGACAGAGCAGGCCGCAGCCAGCAGATGGCACTGTGGCAAGGGCGGCAGAGTCCCTCCGGGAGCTTGACATGCACTGCGGACAGTTAACCTTACAATTTCATCCTCGGAGGACTCCGAGTCGCTCTCTCGCCTGGAGCCTAATAAAGTAGGTCTAGTTTTGTGCAATTAAGGATTTCAATTTACAAGACTGAATCTGAGACTTTGTCTCCAACACCCCCCGGCCCCGGCCCCCACTAAAAACTGACGATCTCTCTCGTCAACTTGTGAAAGTGTTGTGGGAAGCGCTGTCAGGTATCTCCAATTTCTGGTGCAAGTAGTCGAGGTGATCACAGCGTTAACTAACTACAGGAGATAATCGACACTCTCCTGAAAGTTTAAGGGAAAATCCGTACAAACAAACAGGCAATTATCTGAATGTTTCCCGACAAGGTGGAGCTTTAGGATCTGAAATAAGAGACATGTTTTTGTTCTAATTTCCTTATTTCCCTTCGAAAGTTCAGACGCAGCCTGGCTATTGAGATTTCCATGAAGAGAAAGAAAGGGCCGCACAGCAAGGGCAGTCCTGGAGGTGGCAGGGGGCCCTCGTGTGAGGGTTCTTAGGTGGAAGGCCGGGACCGCTACCTCTCTGTTGCAGGTGGGCTCAGACATACAAACGCACATAACAGCCGCCGCAGCACAAAATAAAGTGCAAAGCTGCAAATCCTTACCTTTTCACCCACAACAACGTGAACCTGTCAGGTTATGTCCCCGCACTAATTCCGCACAGGCACACAATAGCGGCTTGGTTTCCATGGCCACGTGAGATGGCTCCCGGGGAGCGCGCTTCTTACCCAAACGTCCGCACGCAAACCCACCCACGCAGGTCCCCTAGCTCGGCAATCTGCTAGCCACCCCTGACTGCGCTCGGCGCTCGCCTCCCTGCCCTCGCGCCTGCGTACGACGGCTCCTACCAGTCGGTGCAGCCGGGATCGGGAAGTGTCCAGCGGCTGCTGGGTTTCCCCTCCTTCGGCTGCCACCGCTGACCCCGGACCCCCTAGCCAGGCCCGGGCCCAGCCGCCATGACGAACGGTAAGAGCCAATGCCCAGAGCGGAGGATGGGAGCGAAGGACGACGGGGAGCGTGGCGGGCGGGGCCGGGACTGACGTGGCCGGGCTCCCCGCCCCCTCCCCGCTCAGCCCCCCTTGGCCGTTCTGGGTGCCCGTGACTCCTGTCCTCTTAACCCCCATCTCCCGGTCCCCGGATCCCCTGCCCGTCTAGAACCCCAGTGCCTCTCGTGCCCACACCCCGCGTGTCCTCGGTCCCTACCCTGTGTCTTCTCTTCTCCCCTTCCTAGAAGTTCGTTCTGGCCCTGACAAGCCCCTGGGGATGGTCAGCATGGGTCCATCCATTGCTTTAGCAAGAGGGAAAAGGGAAGGTCCCCCCAGCCCCCGACGTTCTCATACTTTCCGACAGTAGGACCACGAAATCACAGAGGACCTCGAGCTCCACACTTTCGAGGGCTGAATATTAGAGCCTGAAATGGCCCTCTTTTGAAATAATGCTGGGAAGCTTTCTCTCGTTCGACTGATTCTAGAGATGTGTTTCGGTGATTCTGTGTGGAGATCCTGGCTGGTATTAGGTTTAGATACTGTCTTTTCTAAATAATGTGGCAATTGCCACCCTGTTCATCTGACCTACTTTTCTAGGTCTCTTCAAACACTTTAATAGAAGTGATTTCCGAATTCCAGGGAAGGGCAGGAAGCAGGGCTTTTTATGGTCTTTAGAGTCAGTCTTACAGGAAAGAACAGAAAGCCTCTTAGACAGTATGATTTGAGGGGCACAAGAAAGCATTTCCCAAAACCACCTTCTCCATAGCCTGGCACCAAAGACTCAAATTTCACCTCCTTGTCGATTTTGGCATTAGCTGCAAAAAGCTATGGGAAAAAAACACTAACACATAAAGGTGTCATTCATCATAAAAACTTAATGTATGTACCCCTGGCTGGGTAACTCAGTCGGTTATAGCACAGTCTCCATGTGCCAAGGTTATGGGTTCAGTCCTGGGTCAGGGCACATGCAAAAATGAATGCATAAATAAGTGGAAGAACAAGTCGATGCTTCTTTCTCTCTCTCTCTCTTTCTCTCGATCTCTCAAATCAATAGGGACAAGAATTTATTAATTTACTGAGTTCTCTTGTAACACCTCACTATGAGAGATTTACCGGCGGTAGAGAGGGAGGTGGAGTGGCCCAGGATTGGCAGATGCTGGTTATGTAAATGACCTTTTTGGAGCTTCCTGGGCAGTCAGAGACCTGAGGTTACCAGGCACAGAGAAGGGGCATCATCCCGAACAAGCAGTCATCTGAACGAGAAAATAAGAGAGCAGTTGAACACACAGTAATCACTGGGTAAACTTTAGCCGCCCCCCCTCCTTTTGTGGATCCCTTTTTTTTTTTCTTTTGCAGTTAGGTGATTGGTTGTGTTTACATGGGCAAGACACAGCTCAGTTTACATATGTAAGAAACAGAATCATTCAAGGTTTTTTCCCCACAAAATTGTTCCCCTGTGTTGAAATGTTGAAGCCTCAGAAAGACACATACCTTTTGCAAGAGTCTGGTGCTATTCTGGCAGAATTTGGGTTGTAAGTAGAGTATCATGCATGAAGTGTAAGTTAAGCATAGAAAAATTGTAATCATGGATTCTAACTCTTGCAATTTCCATTAAGCTCCACGTTTTGCATTAACATGTTCTTCAACAGGTGCAGATCTGAGAGACATGCTTAAATATCTAGCTCTCCTTTATCACATGAATGACTGATAATAAGAATGTGTTTAATTCTCTCAGCTGAGGCTCCAAGGATTCTTAGGACTCTCCCAACCTCTTGCCAACACTGGCCACTCCTGGGGGGCTGAGTCCACTTGAAGGGATGCACTTTTCCCAGGATTTGTAGTTCGTAAAAGGGGAGAGGAGGAAAGGGTGGGAGACAGCGGACTTGTTGTGAGGGGGATGGCTACAAGCAATTTTGGGGAACGGTAAGGTAACCTTGCTGTCTTATGGCCTTGGCTTCCTCATGTCAAGGGTTGGCACTGCTTTTGAGGTTATGGTCTTGATAAAATATCATACTCTACTCCTTGGAGTTCAGGGGATCTCCTGTGTCAGAGTGATTAGCACCAATGGTTTTCTTTTCTTCCTGTAACAGTGTACTCCTTGGATGGGATTCTGGTGTTCGGTTTGCTCTTTATTTGCACCTGTGCCTACTTCAAGAAAGTTCCTCGTCTCAAAACCTGGCTGCTATCAGAGAAGAAGGGAGTTTGGGGTGTGTTTTACAAAGGTAAGATCCTATCTGCACAGGGAGAGGAGAGTGCTATCTCCGGCCAGTGAGGTGTGCTACAGAGTTGGGGGTAAGATAGGCTAGGATTGTATTTGGTTCCACTTTTACACGTGTGTTTATTTTAGCATCAATGTAATTTTAATATTCTCCATGGAGGAAAAGTATATAAATCAACAGTTTTAGACTGGACTGGTATTGTTGGGAGGGATATTTTCCCAATGAAAAGTTTTCTGAAAATCTGGAAAGAATATATCGGAGCCTATTAAGTTTTGATTTTATTAACTGAAATGCTTTTTTATTTTTTATTTTGAGCACCTTCATTTGGAATCCTAACTATCTAAATCTATTTGCAAAATATAAACAAAAGATATATTTTTCAGAAGACTTTATTTATTTATTTTTAGAGAGGGGAAGAAGGGAGGGAGAGAGAGGGAAACACCAGTGGGTGGTTGCCTCTTGAGCACCCCCCACTGGAGACCTGGCCCGCAACCCAGCCATGTGCCCTGACTGGGAAATCGAATCGGCAACCTTTCAGTTTGCAGGCGGGCACCCAGTCCACCGAGCCATACCAGCCAGGGCCCAAACAAAAGCTATATCCACCTAGAACCTAGAGTAGTATTTCAGTACATTCCCAAGTGGGTTCTTGAGACCCCTGGTCGGTCCCTTCATCTGTTACTGGAGATTTCAAAACATCGCCGTGAAAGTGAGGACCTCCATGAAGGGCAGGCTATGATTCCTTTGTCCTTTTTCCCTTTGCCTGCCAGCTGCTGTGATTGGAACCAGGCTGCATGCTGCTGTGGCAATCACCTGCGTCATCATGGCCTTCTATGTCCTGTTTATAAAATGATTTCCAAAGCATCCATCTCATCAACTGCCAACCAGGGGGACGAGGGTGAAGAACCTGCTGGGGGCCTGGGCCCAGCATAGGAGGGTTCAGCTAAAATCATCCAAGTCTCCAGGATGACACCACAGCATCTGCCCCTCCCGTATGTGGAGAAGACTCATGGTCACAAACATTACTTATGCTTCAGGGGACTCCAGAAAGCCAACTTCCTTAAATCAGTCCTCGCAGACAGCATATAATGTCCAGATAAATTGCACCCCTCGGTGATGACATTGCATACCTCCTGCTTAAACCTGTCATCTGTTTCGTTCCTCAGCCCTCACCAGGATCTTTTCAGACCCAAGGTCACTAGGGAAGGACATGTGCTGTGTTCAGGGCCCTTGGAAAGAGAGTTTTCAAGACTTGACTTTTTTTTCCCCCACTGTTTTGATTTAGATTTGGCAGATCGGAGGAGGGTGGGAAACTGGGTGGGAAACAGCCGTTGTACAAAGCTCAGAAGTATTTTGGCTTTGGAAATTTATCTTTCATATACCCATCTGCCAACATGAGAGAGAGAGGCATGGTCCGCATTGCAAGAAGAGAACAGATGAAATCACTGTGCCGTGTGCTGGGGGCTGGCGAGTTTTGCCAGGATAATCTGGGCCTGCATGAGATTTGGGAGCTTTCTGTCTGTGATGAGACCAGAAAGCAGTAACTCAGACAAGAAAAAATGTTCTGTTCACCAGTATCCCCAAAAGGAGACTTCACCCCAACAAATGTTATATGAAGATGAACCCACTGTTTCCATTTTCCTAAGCCTTTTTATATTTTCTAAATCACTGAGTGCTAAATACTGTTACTCAGTTTTAAATGCCACCACTAGGAGAAAGAGAAATGATTGAAGAAATAATTGTTTAATATATTTGCAGCTAGGGTAGAAGAAGTAAATCTAGTATATTAATTCATACACTAGTAAAGTCATCTAGTATAAATTAATTGTGATGTTAGATGGAAGTTTTGTCATGTTATCCACAATACAGACTTATTCTGTGTTTAAATCTGGGTTATTATGGTCAATTTTAGTTGATCTCTTGTTTTTCTTGGCCAGCTCTTAATTTTCTTCATATTACAGTCCTCTTTAGCTGTCCTTTGTAAATTCTGTATTATAAGAAAATGAGAAATTCGAATAAGTGAGAGAAGTTGCTGATATTCATAGGCATATCTGGACAGTTCATAGGCTCCACGAATAAAATGAGGGTGTTTTTTAAAGTAAAGGAAAACAAAGACTTGCAACTGGATTGATGACTTTTCCATAGAGCACAGTAACTCCCAAGCAAAGCATTTTAGATGACTCAGTGTTTCAAGGGGAGACTTCTACATCCCCTCCTCCTTATATCAGCAAAAAGATCAAAATTACCTTTTTGAAGCCTAGAACTTCTTTATTTAAAAAAAATATTTGGTCTAAAATTATTGTTAAAAAGCAATCATGTACATAGGTCTACCAGTTGCATTGTCCATTGTGGATAAAACTTGACTGTGGACAGGTTTGCTGTGCGTGACCCACGTGGCAGTAAATTGTCTTACTCCAAAAGGACAAAAGCTGCTAGGGAGTTAGGTTCTGAAACAGGCAGTTTAGTCTTTGAGGGTTTTTCGAAGTACAGAAAGCCGTCACGTAAACACTACATGTCTAATCATCTCAGAGCTGTGGCTGTTCTCTCTCCAGGAACTGGTCCACAGGGTAAATTTCAATGATTCTTAGGTTTTCCATGGTCATTTCTGAGGATCTTTCACATGTGAGAAAGGAAGAGGGAAAGAAGAGCTACACCTCTTGGGCGTGAGTTTGGGACCTGCTGGCCGACAGGGTGTCGCTCCCTGGAAATACAGGTTCAGCATGTTTGCACTTGTTATTGTGTAGCTTTAATGACTTTTGTTTTCTAATAGGGCTAATGTCTCTAAGCGTGGAGCTTAGAGCTATTTCATATTTCAAACTAGTTTCATTTCACAGTTCTGGTTATTCAAACCAACTTTTACAGCTTCCTGGGTGGGTCATCTTGACTCTTGAATTGTAATATTTTGAGATGTTTTCATTCCAGAATATACCAAAAAGTACGCAGAGTGAGGGCAATTTACAGCAAAAAACAAACAGAACAAAAAAATACACAGCTTATTTCACTTTATATAACCCGATAAGCAGAAACCTGTTTAACTCATTACTTTGCTTGATGTGTGATATTTTTTGACTGAAAATTGTAGAAAGTGTTCCTCTAAGAGAGTCTTTTAGGAGTGGAAGAATGGGGAGAGCCACGTCGCCCCCGATTCATACTGGCATCACCATATGCCCTGAGTGCCAGGGTGGGATGGAGTCAGCTTTTTATAGTTGAAATACAATTTTTTATTCACCATTGTCTGCACAAATCCTTGAAAATAAAATTTCTTTCCCTATTGTTTTTGTCCATTTTGTTTGTCACATGCTGAATTTATTGAACTTTGTTCCATCTTCCCTTGGTTTCTGCCCATAGTGTACCTTTTTTAAAATTAATTTATACCATCATTCCTGTTAACCCCTGTGATACTCACAGAATGTATTATATACATAGTCCAGGACCTATGAGAGTGTAACTTTCTCCTTTGTGGGGAACTGATATATGTGTCAGCTTATACTGAATATATCAACATATGTAAGAATAAATTTTGAGGTGTATTAAGGTAGATGATACTTCCCAATACATTTTACCTACTGCTATTAAAGTACAAGTATCATTGGCCCTTACTAGCCATAAACCTCATTCAAATGATGTTATCAGATTAACCAGTCACACGCCTAAAAAACCCTTGAGCCATGGGATTCTGACACACTGGATACTTTTCCCTGTGTGTTTATTCCAAGTGCATGGCGGGACTGACAAAAGTGCAAATTATAGCTTCACAAATCATTCTAGTCACCAAAAGTCTTCTGATTTGTCTTCCCCCCACATATACCTATTTCACTGAAAAAGAAGAAACAGACATTACGATTGTGCTCTCTGATTGTAAAAGGAGCAAATTCTATTTATATAATCACTCCTGTTTTTCACTTTACTCACTCTGGAGTTTAAGAGCCTGATATGTTTTAATGGATATGCAAGTAAGTGAAGGTTCAGCAGTATGACTGCCGCAGCATCGAGTTCTGGGGAGCAAAAGGGCTCTGCCTTCCTACCTTTGCTGATTTCAGAGGTATCCTGGCTACCTAATCTAGTCCCCCTTTCCCTTTGCTGAAATGAGCACTTGCCTACTGCCTTGGGAGAAGAACTGGGGAAGCTGATGTTGGTAAGGACAAGTATTTGCGTTGTCCATGGGAAAGGGGTCATTCACCTATTACTGAAATAGAGTCATCTTATATCCAGAATTGGGATCAAAGGCCAAAGAAAAAAACTACAGATGTGGATATAAACAAACGTAGCTGCACAAAGATCTTAAAAACCACCTCGATTCCGTATTGTGGGAATTTGTCCCGCCGGTCCCTACGATATGGCTTCCCCTCCGAGCCGCGCGAGGGCAGCAAAGCGCGCCCTCGACGAGGGCCTGGGCTCGGTGGTTCCTCCCAGAATCCTCCGTGGCAGGGGAGGGGCGGAGGGTTTTAAAAGAGGATGCGGACTTCCGCTCCTCACGGGAGGGAGAGCAGCCTAGGGTGAGGCGTTGGTGTGTTGTGCTTGGGTGACGCGGTGTTGCGTGGATGGCGCGTGCGAGCCGAGTGTGTGAGTGGACGCGTGAATGTGATCGTGTGTGGTGTGTGCAAGGCGAATGTGTGCCCCCTGCGCTCCTCCCCCCGCTACACATTGATCTTATTTGATCGGGTTGAGATCCTAGCCCCGCCGGGCCGGCCCGAAATGAAAAGCTCCCCTCCTGCGAAGCCCCCTCCTCGGGGCGCTGTGCAGCGAGGCCCTTTGGGTGGCGGCAACGCCGCGGCCCCGGAGACGGTTCTGCGGGGCCCGGCGCTCAGAAGTGATGAATTGATCAGATAGACGAGGCCGGGCTTGTCCCGGGCCGCTGATTATCGAGGCGATTCTGATCTGAGCCCGGCCCCGCGGCGCGGCCGCCAGTGGTGCACGGACGCGCGAGGGCTGGGGGGGACTGAGCTGCCGCCCCGAGGCCCGCGGGAGCGGTAGCTGGGAGGGGACCGAGGCTTTGTTCTTCTCTAGCTCCCCTCCCCCCTTTTATTCGTTAGGCCCGCCTCGTCACGATGACTGTGGCACCAACCCCAGTGCACCTGGTCTTCCCGCACTATTCAGCGTCTGCCGCTAAGGGATATAGGAGTATATATGCATGTCTCTGTGTGTATGTATGTATATTCATAAGAACTGGGAGAACTTACAAGAATTCAGATTCCAGGGACCCGCCCCAGATTTCGTATTAAAATTATCAGGGAAGTCTAGGAATCTATATTTTTAAAAGCCTCTGTGCCTGGATCACAGCAATGACTTTTTTTGATATTCAGTATCACCCTGCATGAGGTGACTGACCAGAGAATCACCTCTCTCTGCCACTTCCAGCCATTCTAAATAATAAATACTGAAGTTTCCTGTTGTCACTTGGCATCAGATACACTCTGAATAGTAGAAGAGGGGCTGTGATTGGTGGCATGATAAGGACCCTGTACCTGAGTACCAGGGAGAAGCCTTTTCCTGTCTTACGCCCAATCTAACAGCAGTTTGCCGTGCCTTGTAACTTTAGAAAGCACGTTAATGCATTATTTTTAGGTAGCTTCGAATCCAAGCACCAGGTTGTTGAGTCATGTTTACAAGGATCCGTGACAGATACCAACACAAACTGACCCAAAGAAAAGGGAATTGACTCCCAGCAAGGAGACGGGAGCAGTTAGAGAAAACAATGGCAAGGAGCCAGGACCTGGGAGATGGAGCCCCCCAAAGGACAAGTAGAGCCCAGCAGATGACTAAATCCAGGAGGTCAGGAGTCTGTTAAGCTTGACATCAGCATAAATATTAATGCTATGTAGAGCTACTAAAATTACAGTGATCATAAGCTCATTAAGAGAATGGACTATGTCCATTTTTGTTTCCCCCACACTTAGCTCTGACACCAAGGTTTGCAATAAATATTGAATGGATGTGTCTAGACAGTTGGAATGACTTGTGTACAAAATATGAATACCTGCCACCTGCCCCTAACTGGGCTGTTCTGTCCTAAATCCTTGCATATTTGCCCAACAAGACTAGTTTGTAAAAGTTGGGAAACTTCCATCTTTTTATTTCTTTTTAATTTTTTTTTTTTTAGAGGGAGAGAGAAACATCAATTTGTCATTCCACTTATTTATGCATTCACTGGTTGGTTCTTGTGTGTGCCCTGACGGGGGGTCCAACCCTCAACCTTGGTGGATCCGGATGACGCTCTAACCGACTGAGCTACTGGGCCAGGGCCCCTCCCGTCTTTTAAGAGGAGTCTAGTGGCAACTTGTAGTCTATGGGTAACAGACACTTTGGGCTTCATCTTGCACAACTATTTTAATGGAGGTGGGCGGCAGGATGTTCCACTATGATTAATTAGTCCAGGGGCCTGTCAACATTAGGTGGAGAAGAAGCCACCATCGTTCTTTCGGGAGTAGCCTCCGTTGGTGGCTGCAGTGTGAGGGGACACTGTGGAGAAAAGAAGGAATGGGTTGTGAAGTTCAGATCCTTTGCCTTCACTGAGAACCTATAATGGTCTGTACATTTATGGGCACTACAGAGAAGGCTCTTGTAACACCCAGAGAACTGGCATACAGAGGACATTTAGGAGGAAGCCATTGGGCTTCCACTCCCTGGTGTCTGCCTTTGCTGGAAATTTTTGTCCCCTAGACCACAGGCTGAGTGAGAGTCTCTGAAAAACTGAATTCGTTCCATAGCATGCCCCCTGGTAGTCTGATATATGCCAACTTAATCACTGCTATTCACCCGCCATGTTCCCTCATAGCCAATCGCCCTGACTAATCATCTCCCTGAGTGCTGAGTCCATTTAGAAAAACTTGCCCCACCCATCTGCCCTTCCAACACTTACCTATGGACCCCTGGATGCTGTGGATGGAATCCCTCTTAGGGTTGATCCAGTGTCTGATGTTAGATCGGGAAGTGATTGGGGGTGGTGAGGGAGGGGGTGGAACTTCTCCAGGGAATTGGATCTTGATGGTTCTAGACAATGGTGTGGGGAAGAACGGGGGATAATGAAACCAAGCCGGAGCAAGGTGAGGAGGCAAAGAGTGGCATGCAACCTCAAAAATACAGTAGCCAAAGGCCCTTTTTACCCTCTTGACATTGACAAACACAATCTCTGAGGTTCTCTGTTCATTTTAGATGATAAAAATACAGAAATTAATTACAGATACCGATGTAAACAACACAGAAATCTGTATACAAAGAGTATCCATTGAGTGTTATTTCCCGGGTGGCGCTTTACCTTATGTAATTGGTGGTATTATCCTTAGGGTGGGAAGGCTCTGCCTCCACCTCTTACCCGTGGGTATCCTGAGTGGTCTCCTGTTGTAGCAGGATCTCACTTTTGTCCTTGAACGCCCCCGTGTGGTGGTTGTACAAGGCTGCTAAGCGGAAATCCAGATCATCCTTTGGTACCTAGAGGAAGTCAAGCCCTTTGGGGTAAACTCACCACCTCTGCCCCTACTCTAGTCAAGTTCTGTTGGGTTCTACTCTTCCCCCAAAGTAGAGTGAACCCCTTTTTGGTCCCGGATCGACTAACTCCTTATAAATCAAATGGTACACAAAGTGATTCACTTCATTATGGAGTTCTCTCTTTTTAAAAATACGTTTATTGATTTTAGAGAGAGAGGAAGGGAGAGAGGGAAATGTCAGTTGGTTGCCTCCCATACACGCCCTGACTAGGGATCTAACTCCCAACCTAAGTATGTGCCCTGTCCTGGAATCAAACCCCCAACCTTTTGGTGCACAGGACGATGCTCCAACCAATTGAGCCACACTGGCCAGGGCTGGAGTTATCTCTTACGGTCAGGTCTAAGGAGCAGTGAGCTCTCCCTGTAGCCATGGGAATCACTGTACTGTCCCTGACTTGGGCTCAGTGGGCCTTACCTCATTCATGGTTGTATTCAGCCTTTGTTTTAATCAGGCGAGTGAGAAGGAGGGTAAGAAAATGATTTGCTCCAGATAACTAGAGCAGAACCCAGGCCTTCTGACTTTGGTTTTAGATTTGGCAGGATCTTGGATTGGGAGAAAAAAGGAAAGATACTAAGGCAGTCAGGGACAGACTACCTGTCAAAGAGAAACAGCATTTCAATATCAGGTACCTCAGGTTCAAAGAAATAGGCATTCCGCCTCATGGAGGTGACTGTGTGGGTCGCGTCTAGCCGGTTCCATGGCTCCTGTTGCTGAGCAAGGTGAGCTGGGTTCTTACATGGCAGCTTCTGCAAAAGAAAAACCACACAAGGACCTGGTTACCTGAGGACAGGTCCTTGATGTGATAGCTTCAGGGACATCCATCCCTTAATCCATCCTATTTTAATTGAATCTCAGAGCAACATCTGCAAAGAGAAGAACAATATGGGACGTGACTCTCCAGGCTTTTGATCCTCCTAAATCTTCAGTCTTAGAACTGACAGAAATTGGCCAGGGACAGAGGGAAAGCAGCGGAGTGGGATGGGGGCAGAGGGTGGGGAGTAGATGGGAAAGATGGTGAGCTCAGGCTTAGATGTCCTGAGTTTGAGGAAAAGGTTAGACATCCAAATGCAATTGCCAGGTAGAAAATTGGAAGTGTTCAACTTGTTGGAGAGCTCAGGACAAGTAATTGAGATCTGGGGTTTGTCCACATGAAGTTGTGGTTGAAGCCTGCAAAAATGAGTGTGGCCAAAGGGAAAACGTGTTTATGAGTGCACAATATTATAACTGGGGGAAGGTAGAGACAACCAGATACAGGAGAATCAAGAGGGTTCAGTGTCTCAGCAGGTGAGAAAAAGATTTCAGTAAATAGGGAAGGATCACTGTGACTGCAGGGACATCAAAGAAAAAGTCCATTGGACACTCAAGCCTCTAAATAAAACCTCACAAGCACGAATGTGAAATGCATATAACTGATTTCTTCATCATATATAAAACGGCATATTGTTCATCACTGTGTCCCAGTACCTAGCACCACCAACTAACACATGGCGTTCAAAAATGAAATGCTGGTTGAATCAATGACTAAACTCCAGTAAGTACAACTACAACCTAGTAGAAATCTCATTCAACCTCTCTGATGTTGGAATCCTCTTCTCCGCGCCCCCATACTTGACAAAGTGTTGTGTGACTCAGCTCAATTAGACATTAACTGAACAGTATGTGGCAGGCAGTGTGCTATCCTCTGATAGCACACTGAAAATGGAAAATGAAATGAGAACTGCAAATATAGGTGATGCAAGCATAGGCAGCTCTCCTCTCATTCCTCGAAGGCTACATTAAGCCTCATCATCTTTATCAGAAGGGGGAGACTGTCTTTAAATGAGAAAGTTAAACATGAATGCCATCTTCGCATCCACTCCCCTTCCACCTCAGAGAAAAGGAAGTCCCTTTTACTCAAGAATAACCCTTCTCCCCTGAACCCAGCCCTTCCCTGAGCCTCAGAGACCTGCGCCATCCTGGCATCCCCTATACCCAGCTTCTCCCTCACTCCTGTGTAACCATGTAACTCCCACGGTATCACCTTCCCTACAGAAGAGCCGGACTCCTCCTTAACAGTCATCACTGACTATTTGCACTTCCGCTCTGCCTCCCGTCCTTTCTTCAGTCTGGCCTCTGTCCCAAGCATCCACTGAAACTGCTCTTGCTGGTGACCAATGATCTTTGTGGCTAGGTCAGGTGGATCCTTTCCAGACCTGATCTTATCTGACCTCTGCTGTTTCTGGTACCATGATTTTCTGATTCTCTCAAATGTTCTCCCCACCCTCTGTGGGTCCCGCTCCTCCAGTCTTCCTCCTCCCTTTAACTGTTACTTCTCAGCCCTGCCCTTAGTGGCATTCCCCAGGGGTTTAGTTCCTTCTTTCTTTCCTCTCACATTCGCTGGATGAGCTCATTCCCTCCCATGGCTTCAACCACCATATGGACACAGTGGCCATATACATCTTCAACTTCCAGATATACATCTTCAACTCAGAACGCTCAATCACATTGCCTGCTATTCATCCCCACTTAAATGTCCCACAGGCACTGCAAAAGCAACATCAGCGTAATTGATCTGAATATCTTTCTCCCCAAACCCACTTCCTCTGGACGCCTCATTCAGTAAAGGGTGTCAGCTTAGCCCTCAGAAACCTAGAGTTACCCTAGATTCATCCACTCTCTCGCACTCATGTTCAGTTGGCCACGAAGTCCCATCAGTCCTGCCCTTTGCCCCATCTCACATCTGCACCCCCTGCCACCCCCGCATCACTGCTTCAGGTCCATTATTCTTCTTCCTGGACAGCGCTGCCGCCTGTGGCTCCTGCTTCCTAGCTGAGCCTTCTCGTCTCACTCCCATCCCAGCCCACCACTGCCACTGTGCTTTCTAAACACCCATCTTTTGTCGCACTTCAGTGCTTAAATCCCAGTGTGATTCCCAGCACCTCCAAGGTGAAATTCTAGCTCACTAGCATGGTGTACATAGCACACCCAGCCCAGAAAGCTCACTTTTCCAGCTTCCACTCTCTCCACTCCTCTTCCTCACACCAACACTCTAGCCATTCCGGACTCTGTGGCCCCAAACAGGCCACCCCTTCTCTCCTTTCCAGGTGTATGTGCACCTGCTGGTTCCTTTGTTTTGCTGGTGATAAATGTCTGGTTCCTGTTTCCTTCTTCCTAACTCATATTTCATCTCCTCCCTCACCTGGCCCAGCTCACTCATATTTCGATGAAAAACTCACCTGCTCTGGAAAGCTGTCCTTTTTGCTCTCAGTTCTCCTGACACCTTACATATAACTCTGTCGCATCGGTCACACACATATGCTATTGTGCGAGTGTCTTTGCTGTTGCTGTTGTTAGTCTGGCTTTTCTACTAGCGTTGTGTTTTGTGGTTTTTTAAAAAAGATTTTATTTATTTATTTTTAAAGAGGGTAAAGGAGGGAGAAAGAGAGGGAGAGAAACATCAATGTGTGGCTGCCTCTTGCATACCCCCTACTGGGGACCTGGCTGGCAACCCAGGCATGTGCCCTGACGGGAAATTGAACCAGCGACCCTTTGGTTTGCAGGCCAGTGCCCAATCCACTAAGCCACACCAGCTAGGGCTCTACTAGCGTTTCTTAAGAGCAGGCGTATACCTAATTTATCTATATATGTCCTCAGTGTTTAGTAGCCCCTTAGACAGTGGCATATAGTAAATAATAAATGTCCAATGAAAAGAAGCTCTTTGTATTATTAAGCCATAATGGCTGTTTAATGCTTCTTATTTTACATCACTTCAAACATCTATTAGAAAAAGGACCATTTGAGTTCCCCAATCGCTGACACATGTACGCAAACGCACCCCAGCATTAACCAGAAGGCGCAGACGGCAATGAAGGCAGACGTATAAAGCGTGACCTGGTGGCTCTCAGAGGATTTTCTCTCATTCCATATCTCATACCTCTTTGGAAGACAGTCTCCCAAACAGGGCAAAGTGTGGCTTGCTGGATCCTGGGCCTGTTTAAGTCCCGTTATACCGATCATTGCTTTGGGTGGCGAGAGCCCCTAGTTCCGCTGGACTAGAGCTCTACTTCTCGTTGCTCAAAAGCACCTCCGGAACCTTAGAAGACCTGAAGGTGAGCCCATGGAGGCAGGCCGGAAACAGCTTTCTCCAATGCCTCAGTGTCCTCACCAGAGTCCTTTAAGTTACCGTCTCTGCCCCTCACGCAGACAGGAAGAAAAGTTCCGTTGGCCCTGCTAGTACTCTGCGCAAGAACCCACAGTACCTTGGAAGCCCTCCGTTTTCCCAAGCAGGAATCATCGTTATCCAACATAGGCTGCTGGAAACGGTCTCGGGTGGGAGGCATGGTAAAATGCCCAGCGAGAGAAGCTCTTAAGAGGGATGGAAGGCCCGCACCGCCACACATAACCTTGCGCAAGGAAGATCCCGGGTCCCAGTTGTTTGGAACGCCCACTTTTGGTTGCCAGGCAATTGTCCCACCGTCTATGACTGAGGTGAAGGCCCATCAACGAGAGCGCCCTCTGGCAGTCCAACGCGGGAGTCCCCTCAGGACGAAGCTACTGGGAACAGAGGAAAAGAGCCGCTAAGCAGACCCAGGAGCCCTTGGTTTGCACTCGTAAGCCGTAGGTGGAAAAACAGAGGCCTCTCGGCGTGCAGGGCTAATGGGAAAGACTTCAGCTGGCGAAAGGAGCCCTAAAATATGGCCCAGAAATTTCCTTCTCTCTCGCATCTAACAAAAGGATTTTTTCAAATCAATGAAAGAATGGGGATGTCCAGAGAAGGTAGAGCCCACGTGTTGTGCTTAGAAAATTGCCGGCTCAGCACATTCTTGCTTTAACCCAGTTTAACTATACGAGTCTCAAGGCTTTGCATCAAGTCGGTTGTAAAAGCACGGACGGATGTGCAGGGATGGAGGTAAGATCTCCAGAAGCGACTGCCTTTGCGGTAGGTTATACCTTCTAGGCCACTCTTCTGGGCTATAACTTCTAGAAGAGAGGCGACGCCTCAGTCTTCTTTCTAGCGCTTTGCACACAGGGCGCGCTTAGTATTTGTCGAACGCCACAGCTGCAGAATTAGAGATGCTCATAAATAGTCTATGACCCGAAAGGGCAGTGGAAAACATGGATTTGGTGGCGATTGCTTGGAGGATGCTTCCACCGCGTTCTTTACACGAGCCCTGTGCCTGCCTGTTGGGCCGGTTGCAGACCCCTGGCGCGAGCATTTCCACGCGGCGTGCGCCAGCGGCGGCGGCTGCCATGGCGACCGGCAGGTGAGCGGCAGAGCATCGCGCGGTCCCTGCCCTACCCGCGCGGAGGGGAAGAGGAGGCGGTTGCCAAGGCGACGTGGGTAGGAGGAGACGAGGAAGGAGGGAGGAGGAAGGATGGGCGGCTTTGGCGTAGGCGCCCGGAGGTGACTGAAGCGAGCCCAGCCCCTTGCATCCTCCCCCTGTGAACCTCCCTCCCCTTTTTTTTTCTGCCTTCGGCCAGCGGTAGCAGCCGCCGCAGCACCTGAGCCGCTGCTGCCGTTCGCTCAGGACAACGCTATGGCTGAGCCTGGGCGCAGCCTCCATCCCTCTGCCCGAGGCCGGGGAAAAGCTGAGCGGCGCACACTCCGGCTTCTACGGCTGCTGCTCTGGGCTGGCACCGCCTTCCAGGTGACCCAGGGAGCGGGACCAGAGCTTCATGCCTGCAAAGAGGTACTGTCCTTCCCGACCCTACCCGACTTTAATCAGAGAAAGCTTGGATCCCGGAAGAGACGGCGGGGACCTAGGCACAGAGAGCTAAAGAGGCCACGGAGTTTAGGTTTCTTCGGGGATGAGGGCAGGCAGGGACGGTGAGGAGTTGACTGGCGTCACGGAGAGGCCAGCCCACTGGAGGACTCACAGTTTGAGCTGCTGAGCTCAGGGAGAAAGGTTCCACCTTCTGGGACCTGGGGTCCTGGACTCTGGAATAAGGGGAGAAGACGTGGGTTGTTTTCCAGTTGGGATGAAATTACCTTAAAAGTGGTTGAGAACAAAAGATTACTACGTATGTGCAGAGGGGCAAAACAGAAAGTACGAAAGGGGAGAAATGGGGTACGAAATCATTGTGCTTTTATTATGGCTTCAAAAGGTGTGTGAAAGCTGGGAGATGTGCAAGAGACACTGAGAGGTCCCATCACCTCTCTCTCTCTCCCCTCCGTATCAAACGGCTGCTAGGTTTTGACAGTTTTATAGTTTTGCTTCCCCATTGCACTTTCCTTGGTGTACCTGACAGCACATGGCCCACCTTTGACCAGACTGCGAGTTCTGTAATATTTCATTTTCCACCAATCTCCACTTTCCTTCTCTGACCTCTGCTGACATATGCCATAAGTCTTTTTCAAGGTGTTTCTAAAACGTTGCCACTATAATTCAGAAAATAGGTAGTGAATGCCTTCCAACTAAAAAATACCTTTCGAACATTCTTTTTGGAGAGATACAAAAAGGTATTCAGGAGTAATAAAACTCAGTCGTTTCTATAGTGTTGTGCTCTGAGTAATTTTTTTTTTTTAACCATATGGCAGAGACAGAAACAAATACAAGAACTTCACTGGGGAAGGCAAAACAAAAGTTGTTCTGTTATTTCTGAGAATATGTGAGAGACTTTATAATAATACATCAAGAATCTAGCCCTGTAGAAGTAATCCTAAATGTCATACTTGGCTAAGGTTTTGAGAAGCTGTAATATTACTCTCTAAGTTGTCAGTGTTAACTGGTTGGCAACCACAACCCCACCCCATTTGAAATGTATTATTATGGTGTCCTAACCATAGCCTGTCTACAACATAACAGATCATGAAGAAGTGGGGAGGGGGCGAGGAGAGAACTGTTGTGTGAGTGCCGATGTTTGACTTCATTCATGAATACAACACAAGTAAGTGACGCCAGTGAGTGGGACTTTCGAAAACTTTTATCGATCCCAATAACCACCTGCCTGGGCCATCAGCATTTCCACCCAACCACTTTCTGAACTGCTTAAAGATGGTTAGGAACATGAAGATTTTGTCAGTGACTGGCTTATGGCCTTGGTGACTTATCGTCTCTAACCAACTGAGATAAATAGTTTCAACAAGCCCACTTGCCTAAGAATCCAACATGGGAGTCTCTTGAGTGGAAGGTCTTTGTCAACTGTGTAGAATGTGAGACATTTAAGAAATTTAACACTTTGTATCATCTCCGTTTGGAGGGAGAGAAGAATGTTGATACTTGAGAACTTGAATCTGGTTACAAATTGTGTCTTTAGTCCTTTTTAAATGACTGACAGTTGCCTAAGCAAAAGCTCTTGCCACAGAGAGTGTGCTTAGGGCGGTGGGAAACAGTGGAACCCAACATATCAACGTTCCAGTCCGTGCCTGTCACTTAGCACCCAGTTTTTTGATCTGTAGAATGAATGGGTCTAACACCCACTTCAAAAAGGGTTGCTTTGAGGACTGAAAGGCAATACAAATAAAACACAAATTAGAGTTATCTAACCCCCTTTCCCATTCAATATGGTTACCATTAGATCCACGCCCCAGGCCAGAGTGAATGTGGCTTAGGACTCTGTGCTCATTAGTCACGGGAGTCAAGTCCTGTTTGCACTCTCCTTGAGCAAACAGTGGCAGCTGAACACCCTTGACTCCAAAACAATAAGGAAGAGAATAAACCCATTATTGTAATATTCTTCATTTGGCAGTATGAACTGACTCAACAAGTTTTGGGGCTTCCACCCTAAATGGTGAAAACCCAATTCAGGGCATACTAGCCCTTCTCTGTTCCATATCTGCATGTGAGTTTCTCATGAGTCCACGTTGGGCGTGACAGGCCGGGACCCTTATCAGGCTGACCCTGACGATAACAGTGCTGTTCCAGCCTTGTTTCTGAAAGCGGAGGCATCCCTCTGGATCTCCGCAGGGAATGGAGAGGTTACCTGTGTGGCCTCGACGTTTTTATTCCTTAAAACGCGGAGTTCTAGGTTGCTAACCCTGAGCTGGGGCTTGGCATTCCTCTCACAGGTTTCCAGTCATCAGGGTCGCCAAGTGGAACGAAACATCCTGTATGGAGTTCGTCATTTCTTTAGCCCTGTGCTGGCCCCAGGCTAAGGGCTGACTGAGAGCCAAAGGGCCAGCCATTTCCCATAGCACGATGAATCCAAATCAAATGTGGGAGAAGCAGGAACCTGCCTTTAACAGATGTGCCTGGTCCGGGGGCTCCAGTGCTAATCGCCCCCACAGGGACTCCCTCATCTACACTGAGCAGCCCAGAGGGCTGAGGAATCTGGCAGATGCGGACTGGGATAAACTTCGCTGAATGAGTGATGACTCTCCCACTTAGTAAGGATGCTACTTTGAGCAAGTTAGTTAACTTCTGACAGCCTCAGATTCCTGATCTATAAAATGGGGATGGTAATGCCTACCTCATAAGGCTCTTGTGAGGGTTAAATTAAATTAGGCAACACATGTGAAGTGTCTAGCATGTAACCTTGACATGTCATAGGTGCACAAGGAATGTTATTAGTAGGCAGAAAAGATACGTATACCAACGATGACATGTAGATGATGAGATTAAGGTTGATTTGTGGTAAACAGTGCAGGAGTGGCAAGATGGAGGTTGATAAGAAGAAAACTTATTTAAACAGTTGGTGCTTGCTCTGAGGTAATCAGTAGCATTTCGATGGGCTGGGCAGAGGTGGAGGAAGGGTGCTTTCTGGACAGAGGGAAGAGCCTGAGGAAAGGTCCTCAGGTAAAAAATATGAAAGAACCTGAGAATTGCAAGATGATCAGGTGGCTGAAATGTGGAGTAGGTGTGGGGTACACTAGAAATCAAGGTTGGAAAGCCAGAAACTAAGTGGAGCATCCCCAGGGATTTCTGGCAGAGACAGCAGTCCGCTGAGAGTGGATTAGCATGAGCACAAAGTACCCATGGCTGAGGCAGGCCAGCACAGAGATGGGGGCAAGGGCTCCAGTGCAGAAGATGTTACTGAGGTCAAGGAGGAGTTAACCACGGAGCTGCTAGGAGATGGTTGCCGTTGGATAAGTGGAAAAGGGTAGATATGAAAAATATACTGGGCCCTGACTGGTGTGGTTTAGTGGGATGGACGTTATCCTGCAAACCAAAAGGTTGTAGGTTCGATTCCCAGTCAGGGCACATGCCTAGGTTTTGGGCCGGGTCCCCAGTCCCCAGTCCCCAGTTCAGGGTTTGCAAGAGGTAACCGATTGATCTCTCGTTCCTTCTTTCTCTCTTTCTCTCTCTCTCTCACTCTCTCTCTCTTTCTTTCTTTCTTTCTCTCTCCTTCCTTCCTTCCTTTCTTTCTTATTGTTGTTCATGATTGATGTTTCTTTCCCTCTCTTTCTCCCTCACTTCCCCTCTCTCTAAAAATAAAATTTCGAAAGTCTTTCATTTTAAAAAATGCTGAAGGCAGAAGTTAGAGGATCTGGCAACTGATTGAAAGCACAGGGTGATGGAGAGGGCAAGCTCGGGGTTTTTGTCAGGATTCAGAGTGGGAGAGTGGTAAGAGCTACTAGCCAGGGTGCGGGAAGAACAGCTTTGGAGGAAGAGGGACCGCCTTTCTTAGCCCTGACTTCCCTGCGGTCAGCCCCCGGACTGGGTGGGAAAGTCCTGAGACTGCAGCACGCTACGCCTCACTGCACGATCGTGGCTTCTAGGCTGTTACAGTTTCTCCGTATTTGTTCTAACACATTACTCAAAGTTTGAACTCCACAGGGAAATGGGCAGACCTAGAAACCCTTCAAGACCCTTGAACTTTCAGAAAACGTTTCACCGAAAACATAAGATTTAAAAATGACTCCTTTGGTTGGGGACTATCGAGGCTGGATGTTTAAAACATCCTGCCGTATTTGGTAAGAGAGAAAATTAAAATTCTCCAGTTGTCATGAAGTACTTACAAGGTAGCAAGATGGGCTGTTTTTATTTAATATTGATAGGGGTTAAGAATAATAGCTTCCTGAGATCTGAAGACATTTAAGAAACCATTTTGTCTATTCTCCTGTCTCAGGGTAAGAGTGTACTGAAACTGAACCAGACCAATAATTACCTGACTTTACTCTATTTTTTCCTTTTAGTGTTCATTTATCTGACTTTATTCTAAAATAACTTAAAAAATGACAAAAGTGACACATTTCATTTGCAGAAAATTTGGAAAATATAGGTAAATGAAAAGAAGATAGTAAAAATTACCTATGATCCTATCACTCAAACCATCATTTTTATGGTCATATTTGTGAGCGAGAAACAGAATAGTGGCACAGAGTGTGGGGTTGGGGTAAAGCTGGGTAGGTTCTAGGTTCGGTTCAATTAACAGCTCTTCCACTCAGTTAGTATGATCTTGGGAAGGTTATTTAAGGTCCTCGTGCCCCAGCCTCCTCATCATTAAAATCGGAATGTGAGCAGAGTCCACTTAATAACTACAGTATGACAGCTGAGTTAACACATGTACCTTGCTTAGAACAGTTCCTGGTACATGGTAAGTACTCAGTAAATGCTGGCTGTTGTGATTAGATTTTTAGTGGAAGTATAATGAAAAAGGTCTCATAGGGATAAAAAATTTAAAATGTAATGGTGGTAAAAGTCAGTTGAACTGAAAAGTAAAAAAGAGTAGACGCTGAAAGACAGCCGAGGAAAAGGCTGACAGAATTTGGTGAAGGGAGGAAGCAGAGCTGTGCAGGTGCGGTGGCCACCAGCCACGTGTGGCTGTTCAGCACTTGAAATGTGGCTGGTGCAGCTGAGGATATGACATTTTAAATGTTTAAAATTTTAATTCATTTGAAGTTCAAGTTAAAACGAATACTCAGTTCCATTATTGAGAAACTATGACCTGTGTTCAGGACAACTTGGGTATGTGACTCTACTTTCTTAACCAAGTTTTATGAAATCTAAATAGAGATCAAGTATTTCTGATGGAAACTGAACTGTGCTGTAAAGTGTAAACTTTTGCCAGGTTTGGAAGATTTAGTATAGTAAATCCTCACGTAAAGTCATTGATAGGTTCTTGGAAACTGCAGCTTTAAGCGGAATGATGTATAAGGAAACCAACTTTATCCCAGGCTAATTGATACGTATAAATAAGACTTAAGCTCCTACAGCATATTTCTGGTCTCAGAAACATCATCAAACTTCTAAATAAAGACCCAAAACACTTCTAATATTAAACATTAAAATAAACCTGAGCTGTATATACATTTAAGAGAGATTAATAAAAACAAGTAAGATAAAGATTTTGAACCCACTAATTCTAGTTCTGGGTCATAGGTGACTGGATTCTATCCCAGTAGCTCAGGGCTCCAGGCAAGACTTCTCCCTGGACAGGACACTCCCTTCCCTACAGGGACACTCATACCCACACCACACTCACTCAGACTGGGGCAATGAAGACCTGCCAATCTACCTCACGTGAACGTCTCTGGGACGTGGGAGGACACTGGAATGCTTGGAGAAAAGCCATGCAGACATGAAGAGGATGAGCCAACTCCACACAGTGGGCCTGGCCGGAAACTTTTTTTTTTTCTTATCAACATAACAAAATGACGTTAAACAAAATGACCTTACTTGCGGACCTGCTGTAAAGAAAAAAAAAAAAGTAAAAATCTCAATAATCATTATGCTGATTACGTTTTGAAATGTTAATGTCTATTTTAGATATTATCTACATAAAAGGTATTATTAAAATTAATTTTACCTATGTCTTTTGACTTTTTTAAATGTGCCTGCTGGAAAATTCAAAATCTTGTATTTGGCTCGCTTTGGTTCTGTGGGACAGTGTGAGCCTGGAGGTGGTGGCCATCCAAGTCTGGTCTCTGCGGTCCGATCCCAGCTCCCATTTTAGCTACATTATCTAAAGCGAGATACTCGCCTTTCTTCACTTCTGTCTTTCACCTGGGAAATGAGGATGATTTAGTTCTTGTCTTTTATGGACTGGTGGGAGGGTTAAGGACGATCATATGGGCCCTGGCCAGGTGGCTCCGTCGCTTAGAGCGTCGTCCAGATGTGCCAAGGTTGCAGGCTCAATCTCTGGTCGGGCCACATACAAGAAACAATCAATGAATGCATGAATAAGTAGAACAATAAATCAGTGTTCCTCTCTATCTGTCTAAAAAACAAAATCAGTAAATTAAAAAAATAAAAAGGAAGACAATGCTTAAAGTGCTTCGTAAAATACACAGCATTTTAAGCATTACATTAAGCGTAGTGCTTAATAAATGTTGTGTCTCTTATTGTTTTGATTTTTTTTTTTAGATTTTATTTATTTTTAGAGAGAGGGGAAGGGAGGGAGACAAAGAGAGAGAGAAACATTGCTGTGCGAGACAAACATCAATTGGTTGCCTCTGCCACTCCCCCAACTGGGGACCTGGCCCACAACCCAGGCACGGGCCCTGACTGGGAATCGAGGAAGTGGCGGCCACGCAATCCACTGAGCTACACCAGCCAGGACTATGACCTATTTAAAAAAAAAACTTAACAGGAAACCATTCTAGGTCATTAAATGGTCTTGTACGACATCATTTCAATGAGGAACGGATGAACTGCCCCGGCTAATATCTAATGCTGCTCCTTTCACGTGGACCGCCCGCTTCAGACCATCCCTTCTCACCTTCCTATGTAGGTCAGCCCGTCTCCCCTCTTTTCTCATCATCCATCCATTTTCCCCTTTACTGAATCATTCCTATCAATCTTCACACATGCTCTTATTTCTCCTATCTTAAAAAATAGGAAGAAAAAAAACAAACCCAACAACTTCTCTTGAGTGTCACTTCCCCCTCCAGCTGCCATCCTATTTTACTGCTGCCTGTTTTAGCAGAAGCCCTTGAAAATCTTGTCTGTTTCTACACTATTTCTAAATACGCCCTTTCCCCTCTCTCTTGAATCTGCCCCATGCCCACTTTCTGCCCCACCACGCTGCCGAAGCTGCCCTTCCTTAAGCCGGTAGTAACTTCATGTCCAAACCGAGCTTCACCTACCAGCATTTAGTAGAGCTATGACCCTCTACCTCCCAGAAACACCTTCTTCTCTTGGCTTCCAGGACACCAAGTCTTCTGGGTAGTTTTTCTTTTTCCTATCCTCTTCATGGCTCCTTCTCTGTTCCCTTGATAGATCTCCCCCACCATGTCCTTGAGCTCTAAACCTGGCAGTCCGCCAGGACTCTGTCATTGAACTTCTATCTATCTATCTATCTATCTATCTATCTATCTATCTATCTATCATCTATCTATCTATCCAGCCGCCCACCTATATATCTACATTTTTATCCATCGTCTTCTGTCTTCATTCCCTTGGTGGCCTCTCCAGCATCATGGCTTTAAACAGCATCTGCACATCAGTGACTTCCACATTCATCCTTCCAGTCCAGACTTTGTCTCTGAACTCCAGGCCTGTACACCCAGCTGCACACATGACCTCTCCACATACATAGTTGATTGACAGCTCAGATTCACTGTGTCCGAAACACTTGACTTCCCCACCAATATCCAACATGTGCCTCCCAGAATCTTCCTCATCTCAGCTATTTGCAACGCCCTCCTTGCAGTTGTTCAGGCCCCAAATCTTGACTCCTCTCTCTCCTACTCTCCAGTTCCAATGCATAAGAAAATCTTGTTAGCTCTACCTTCAAAATACACCCAGAATTTGACCGCTTCTTACACCCCTGCTGCCACCTGCCCTTCTCCACGGCACCATCACCTCTCACCTGGAAGATCACAAAAGCTCCTAGCTGGTTTCTTTGCTTCTGCCTTGCCCGCTATTGTTCAGTGGGTTGTCCAGGGAAAACCCACTGAAAAGAAGACAGATTTGGTCTTTGTTCTGCTCAAAACCTTCCAAAGCTCCCCACTCGCAGAGTAGAAACTAGCTCCCTGTCAAGGTCTACGAGGCCCTGTGTGCAGTGTGCTTCTCCTCTCTGGCCACACCACCTCCTTGCTGTTTCTCAGACGTGCAGGCCACCTGCTGCCTCGGGGCCTTGGCTGTCGCTGGCTTCTCTGCTTGGAAATCTCTTCCTCGGTATCTCTGGGTTACTGTCTTGTTCCCTTCAGGTTTTCCTTGAGCGTCATTCCACTTCCTATCCCATTTTCTGTTTTCTCCAGAGCAGCTACCACTCCCTAACACACTCCACATTTTGCTTATTTTATTTCTGTCCTTCCCCAGTAACGCTCCAAGAAGTCAGGGCTTCCGGGGTTCTGTTTAATGCTGTGTCTTTGACACTCAACCTAGTACCTGGCAACTGGTTAAAATCACCGTGAATATTTTGGTTTTTTTTTCCAGGCTTCTTTCTGTACTTACAGATTTTCTATAACTATATAATTATGTGTAGAGCTATAACTATATAATTCTCCACAAATGGGATCATATTGCACATGTATTTCATAATCTGTTCTTTTCATTCAATAATATGCAGGTGGCATCTCTACCTAGTAATGAACACAGGTCTACGTCATCATTTTTAAGGCTGCATAGAGCTTTGTAGCCTGTATGTAATTTATTCAACCAATTCAGAAAGCTTCTAATTTCTATTAGCATACACGTACTAAAATGAACACTTCTGCACATATATTTGTACACACTTGCTTAATTGTCATTCTATTAATTCCTTAAGTTATGTTCCTAGAAATGGGGATTTGGCAATCAAATATAAAGTATTATATTATTCAATTTCTCCTTTGGAGAAGTTGCACCAATTTTACTTCCCATTAACTTTGTATGTCTTCACCTTTTCTCATGCTGTCTTTGTCAGAGGTCCTTTCAAACCTTGACAAATCAGGAGGCAACACACACACACACACACACACACACACCACTCTTGCTTGGTCAGAGCTGAAGGAACCCACCTGTTTCAAGAAAGACCCCAACTAAATCTCCCAAGTGACCTCAGAGCATTTCAGGAAGTTATCCCTTACAGCAAAAATATTTTATAATCCCTATGCATCATTCTCGTTCTAAACCCCTCCTCAGCGAACTCCCCACCCTTCGCCCGGGCTATGCCCACCCCTCTCTCCTTTCGTTCACATTTTCCCATCTCCGTAGTCCTTGGGGAAGGGTTTGGCTTGAAAAGCAGAGTTGATACTCACACATGGGCACTCGGGTGGACTTACAGATTTGGTTAAGTTCTATGAAAGCTCCGAGACTGCGACAAGGAGACCTAACTTAGACCAGAAGGGCTAGAGCCTCTGTGAGGGGTGAGTGTAAGTGGCAAGTGAGGACTGGAGGAGCTCGGAGGGTGAAGATGAGGGGACTGGCTTGCAGGCAGGAAAGAGCCTGGTGCTCAAGCGATGGAGAGGAGACCAGTGTGGCTGGACAACGTAATTTTACACTTACAAAAGGAAAAGAGAGTATCCTCATTTTGAAGTTTCTAAAACTATGAAAGGAAGATATGAGATTTTAATCAGAGGCCTCGGAGGGCATGTTCAAATAGTGTCAGTCACTTTTACATTTTATAGTAATATATGCTGATGGTGACGATGATTCTGCATAGGGAGTGTTCTGAGTGGCGTGTGTCTATCAGCTCATTTAGTCCACACAAGAAGCCTATGAGGGAGGCGCTGTGAATGCCCTGCCCCACTCCACCCTCCACCCTTCCCTCTGCCCTTTCATGCGCCAGTTCTCTTCATAGCTCTCTTTACCACCCGGCAATCTTTCCGTATACACCTACGTGTGCATATATTTTTTTAATTGTCCATCTCTCTGACCAGAATGGAAGCCCTTTGAGAGCTGGTATTCTTGTATGTTTTATTCATTTCTGTATTTCCAGTGCCTGCCACACAGTAGTCACTCGAAGAGTTTCCTGAATGAATGCCCATTTGTAGGTGATGAAGCTAAGGCACAGAGAGATTAGCCCGTCCAAGGCTGCTTGGCTGGCAAAAGAGCAGGACCTCAGGCAGCTGGACTCGTAACCGCCATGCATTTCCTGCCTGTCTATGCTAACAGTCCAAGTCGTGCTAAGGGTGTAAGCTGAAAAGTAGAAGTTCCCTTCCTGCCCTGCAAATCACAGAGGCTAGCCTCTGTCAATACTTGATGAAATATATTCTTGAAATGTTTTATGTCTATATGAGCACATCTGTCTACTCCTTTTTTTTTTTTTTT
>PVJD01010657.1:0-51923 GCA_004026545.1 Mormoops blainvillei
GGAAAGCAAGTAAAATAACTTATTCTCAGATAACACAGTGATTTCCATTATACTCAATTAAAATTTCTGTCAAGAAATATGCTAATTCTAGACATTTGTCATACTGTTAGGAATTTGGGTCTTAACAAAAAATGGATTGTTGTGTCATACCTTGCCATTAGGAGCTATATGATCAGGATGAATTTAGGCCGGATGAATTGACTTATATATTTAAAATAATCATACCTATGTGGATTTGAATTTGACATTTATAATTTTAAACTATGGCTTTATTTTATCCTCACAGTCACCTTTGATGTTATAACAGGGCCATCTGAACGACCTTTACTATTGGCAGTTTCAGTCTCCAAGATTGCCAATCTGGGTCACCCAGAATTAGCACAATGGGAAAGGCAGGTTGGACAGGCTGTGTTAGAAACCACAAAGGCAAGTTGTCTTAAGTTGTAGGAGCAGAGGTAGTGTCTGCTGCGATGTGTGCCGTAAAACCCATCGGAGAATTAGGGTTGGTTCAAAGGAAATCAGGGCAGAGGAGTTAATGCCCATTTTTCCTGCATACATCTATGTGTGTGTATGTGATTTGCATGTGTTTGTGTGCCCCAATATTGTTTATACCTCCATGGAAACAGGCCTCGCTAACTTGGTTTGTGATCCACTGCTGGTTTGTAAATCTAAATGCTAACTCATTTATTCTATTTACCTTTTGAGGCAAGCAGGCTTTAATTGACTTAACAGCATGCTAGCAATTCAGAGACTGAAATCTAATCACATTTTAACCCATCTTTAAATTGCTTCATATCTACACTTTAGACACTACATCTGTGAAAAAATATTTGAGGATGACGTACTCCCTCATGGGGCTTTGTTTGAGGAATAAATGTTAACAGTGATCATGAGACATGCTGGATATACACATTGTTAGTGAAAAAGTCAGTTACTTGCAAAATTTCCTTTGACATCAACTTACAGAGAAAAAGTGTAACATTTCCCATTTATAGACATTTTTAAGAAATTTGGTTTATTCTTTGATTTTTTACCTTCTCTGTACAATAGTTCTCCTAACCCATTAATAGATTTGGCAAATATCATATAATATTGAAAGATATTTCTATCAAGCAAACTTTCAGTTATTCATGTTAATGGAAGAGCATTAATGCAGATCCTACAAAATGACCGACTGTCAGAAAGATCTTAGGAAGGATGAAGAGCCAGAAAACCTATAGGCCCTGATCTATATAAGTGCCTTTGTCAACTCAGATAACAATGGTGTTAGAGGCCATGTGCTCAGAGAGATCATAGCTCAACTGTACAATTAAGAGAAGTGGGGAGTTGGGAGGAGGTGATGCCCAACCCCCCAAAGCACTCCAGTTCACTGGGTAGAAGAAAGCGCATCTGTCAGGGCACAGTGGCAGTAGAAGAAGTAATAGTAGGTAGCATTAATGGTAGTAGGAGGGAGTCATAGGGGCAGTAGAAGCAGTAGTGGTAGCACTAGCAGTGACAGGAGCAGTAAAAACAGGATCAGTGGCAGCAGGGGCAGAGGCAAACGTTTAGCTGACTGTTTACTATATGCCAGGTACTACATGTTTTTAACTCTTTTAATTCTCACAGTAGTCTTTATAACTTGTTACTTACAGTTTATGGGATACTGTCTGTGAGAACGTTACTCATCAAAATCAGCAAAGGGCCAAAGGGCGAATTGGTACGCAGCGCTCAGGGTTTGGCACGCTGGCTGTTCGTGTGAACAGAGCTGAACGGAAACATTAGCAACGCTGCCTTTGAGGCAATAGACATCCTCAGGGGACCCTCTGGGGACCGGCAGGCTTAGCCAGCTTCTGAGGCTGAAGAGCAGAACAAATAGAAGACTCTGCAGTCCTCTGTGTTTGAGGTCTTGTAACTAGGAGAGAAGAGCATAGAGCATATTATTATAACAGGGAAAAATGTAAAAAATAATAACATACAAAATTTTGTATCACAAACAGGAACAAAGGGGGGAATCTCATAGTGGTAAAGGCATTTTATAAACAGAAACAAGTTATGAAAGATAACTGGGATCTTTCCCCTTGGAGACATTTAATGTCAGGACCAATAAGAGTGATATGAGTAAAATCAGGAGAAAGAAGGGGTAAACCTCGAGTACTTTTCAGACCTATGCTTTTATAAAATAATGCTTAAATTTTGACTATCTCAGGACACTAACTGTAAGGGGAAAAAGAGACCCTTATGTCCAAATAATTACATCAGTTTCCTTCAGCATTCTACCTTTTACAACCTTAAAGGCAGTGGTAAAAGAAAAGAACCGTGAAGGTCAAAAAACATTAGAAACAAATGTGTTTTATTCTCATCATGAACTGATATGGAATACAATGTTCAAATTGTATAATTATAGTTAATTTGAAATGCCAAACTCAAAAATTTAAACAAATGTATCCCTTTCATAGCGGCACTGTTAGATTTTTGTACTTAAAACTAGTAAGTTTAGTAATCCATATGTTATTGTTTTCATGCAAATTATTAATAATGTATTGTACTTTTGTGTTTCGAAAGTACTCAAGTTTTAATTCAGAATTGTATTTTTAAGTGCCATATTGTTTCTTTTTCTCATGAGATGATTTACAATCTTCAGTGCTATGTTCTTCAGCAGAAAAATGACTTAGAAACAGCGCCAGAAGTCAACATGAGCAGAAATAAATGGTGGTTTTGCTTAGTTGAAGAAAAAATTTCCCTAGCCCCATAATTTTGGAAAATATTAGGAGAAAATGTGAATAAAATATGAAATATACATTAATGTTAATCCAGTATGTTTAATATTTTATATTAGATACTCAATAAGAACTGATGGCTATGTTAATGGAGATATTAACTAGACTTGTTTGAAGGATACGTTTTAAAGTAAACGATCTTAAGCCTCATGTATATATATTCCTCATCATACAGTAAACAATAATAAGAGGGTTATTTAAATTTAACATTTTCACACGCTCATTTTGCCTGGATTATATGAATTTGTGAATGTAGTAGGAAGTATACTGATCTTGCCAATCCAACAGGGTCTGGTTCTAAATCAAAGTTTAAACACCCATTAGCATTGTGGCCTTGGATAAGTTAATAACATGCCTAAATTCCCCATTTCTTTATCAGTAAAATAGGTATAATGATAGCATTTATCTCAGTGTTCTTGTGAAGATTAAATTGATTAGTGAATTAAAGGCTTGGCAGAGTGATTGATGTTTAATATGTCAGTGAAGATTATATTTTATAATTATCATATAATTTAAAATATATCTGATAAAAACACCATATACTTTGCTTAAGTATCACCGTTTGGGCAATTATAGAAAAAGGTATATTTGTGGAGAAGTCCTTTTTGGTGTTCAATTTCTGTATAAACTTGTATGAATCAGGATACAAAATAATTTCTTCATCTTCTCTACACACATTGACATATCATTTTAATCTTACAGACCTGGAGAATTGTGCTGTTGTCCTAGAACATGTCGAGACACCACAGTGGAACATAACTGACTTCTAGTTCCTGCTCTTGCATTTAATAACTGGGCTCAGGAAAAGTCATCTGTCCCATCTCTGTCCTTCTGTTGTCTTATGTAAAATGAGATGATTGATATTTAACTACTAAGTTGTTAGAGATTATGAATATAACAGTGTCAAGAATCTCTATGACATTCAGGCTTAATACTAAATAGGTAGCCCTCAGCCCCTCCTTATTGCAACACATATTTGATCACAGTAGGCGACCCTTTAATTACAATCTCATAATTTGAAGAAACACAAAAGAAAAATAATTGGAAAATAGAATGTGCAATATTTTTTGACTGAAATTTTGGAGTCACTGCTTGGAGAAAAATAGTATAGAACATAATTATTTTTACTTAGGCCTAGAATGGCCATATGCTATGATGTCATTTATCAAACATTATTCAGTTCAATTTAGCAAATGTGATTCCTGCTATATGTAAAACATCATGCCCAATGCTGATGGAGGACAGAAATGTAAATACACTTAGAGAGCATGTTCAGGGAACTGAAATGCAGACTGTGTGTGTGTGTGTGTGTGTGTGTGTGTGTGTGTGTGTGAGATAAATAACCTAAGAGTCAAAATGTTGTGGGTGATAAAGTTCAAAAATGTAAGTTGCAATTAAATTGAAGACGGATTTGAAATCTGGGTTAAGGGTTTTGGAGTTTATCGTGAGTACGCATCAAGGGCTATTTAACTAGTGGAATAAAAAGACACAATTTCTATTTGGAAAAAGTCTGATTCTAGTATTTAAGATATGTTTGTAGAGAGAGAGCTTGGAAGAAGGGGGAGCAAGAGGGAAACTTGATCTGATCCACAGCAGCGGAGGAGACCTGACTCAAGAGGTAGAGAGCGTCACCAAGACCCATGCCAGCTCACATAGTCTGGCCACTCTGCGAAGTGCTACTTTGCATGCACTGTCCGTCTAGAAGCCTGGAAATGTTGCAAAATCCCTTTAGGGAGCATGTCGGAATGGTTGATGGATGCCCATTTATTCATGCTTATTTACTGAGAGATTCTGGGCAAGGTGCCTAAATTTGCTCTTTCTCAGTAAACATGAATTACTTGTCTTTATCACTTTGGTCTCAGAGAGGTTTTAAGGATTAATTGGTTGAGATAAAGTTCTTTAGAAAGAGCTATAGAATATATGGTTTTTCTGAAACAAATACATCTCATAAGTGTCCAGGTCTATGCTTTGGTGGTAAATGCTAAAAAGGCAGAAATTGTGCAAAGTGAAAGAATAGAAGAGATCACCAAATAATAAATCTCCTAGGACCAGCCTTTGCATAGAAAATGGAATTTTCTGTTCACCGACAACAGTTTACAGATATATCCTTAAGAAAACCTGCTGATTAGCCCCACATCCACTTTTTTGCCAGCCATGGAAATGTTTTTTGGTTCTCTTCTGGAAACCATGTGAATATGTTGAATAAAAGTGGCAGTATGTAAATTAGTGTTATTTGTATGTGTAATCTTTTAGTTATGACTGATAGAATTAAATGTTATATTTTTCTGCCATGAGTTTTATCTTCGTGCCTCTTTCTTTTTAAATCTACAAATTTATGTCAATTGATATATCGTTATTATGTTCTACCAATGGCTCTTCTTAGATCAACTATAAAGTAGCATCAGTAGACTTTACGGAGAACACTCATTCTGTAGGTTTTACTGTTATTCTGTATGTTGTATAGTTAAAGTATAGTCAGAATAGCTCAGATATTTTGGGGCCTAAAGTAAGCATATGTTTTGTTTTGTTTGGGGTATATTCTCCTATTGATACTCTTCATTGCATGTCTATAAGTCAACCATGCACTCTCATGTACTATCTACATGCCAGTGGACAAGGCCAATGTGCTGGGTAATGCTCTTTGGGGGTAGTCTCCCACCACCCCTGCTTGTTTCCAAAGTTGGCCCATCACCTTAGTTTTTATGGGACTCCTAATTTTTTAGTTCATTTGTCATTCCCAGCTCTGCCTGGCTGTCTCTTTCCGGGATGTGGTGTAGACTATCCTTACCAATAATTTCCATTGGAGAAGAAGTTCATTAGGAGGTCCCCTTCGCGCCTTAGGACATTGGGTGCAGACTTCATCCATACCTTGAGCTATCTTTTCTCCAAATACAGCATTTAATCTCTCATTAACGCTTCTTTCCTTACTCCCTATTCAGTTGACATTGGCATAGAGTAGCTGTGAAAGTTACTAACCTTTTTAATTTAGCTCTTATTTTTGCTACTTACAAAATTGAGATAATAAGAATAATCACTTCAGAGGGGAGTTGTGAGAAAATTAAATAATATATACATAATAAAGCACTAAGCACAGTATTTGCAACACAATTAAGAGTTCAGAGGTTGGTTATCATTATTATTGTTGAAAATAGTACCAAAATTATTTTGAAATTGCCCCATATTGCTTCTCCTCCTGTGTGCCCAATCTTGATGAGTGCCACTACCATCCAACCAGTTTTTAGACCAGTGTCCTTAATTATCCTTGACACATCTCCAACTGCCATATCCCACAGTCAACTAATTCTTTTGATTCTACTTCCCAGATATCTGTTGTATCTCAACACATTTTCTCCGTTTCTCTATGTAGCCATACTCTTAGTTCAAGCCACCATCATTTCTTCCCCGAGCTACTGCAATAGCTTCCTGATGCAATTTCCCACATTTCTCTTGTAGACTCTATAATTTGTTCTCATAGGATAGCTAGAGAAATGTTTAGAACATTCAAATCTGATTATATTATCCCTTGCTTAAAATACTTCAATAACATCTCGTAACCTCTCATAAAAGAACAAAAATCCTTCCTATGAGTTATAAGAAAAGTTCAGCACCATGCTTACTTTGCCTTTCAGCTTTCCTGAACTTTTATTTCTCCAAAAGTTCCCTTACCCCATTCCCTCCCAAGGCCTTTAGACACACCATTTCCTCTGCCTCTAAAGCTCCCGTGTCACCAGGCTAACTCTTACCCTTCTTCTAGTGACTTCTCCAGGAAACTTTCCTAATGTCTTCCTCCCACCCCACTCCACCCTCTGCTGACTCTTTATTAAATCCTCCAGATTTTTTACACTACCTTCACTGTGTTGTATTTACTTATTCCAGGTGTAATATTCTCCAACTGATTCGAACATTGCTAGAAGACACTGATATTTTCATTTTTCACTATGTTGGCCCAAACACGTAACACAGAAGAATAACGTATATTCAGTAAATATCTGTTGAATGAGATGAATGAACTATAGGGAGAAGATAAGACATTTGTTAACCATGCAGACCTGAGCTCAAATCCTGCCTTGACCACTTGCTGACTCTGGTACCTTGAACAAATTGTTTGGTTTCAGATTTTGCTTTGTTTTTAAATCAGGAACTTGGGAGATAATTATACTCTCCTCTTGATGGCTGCGAAAGTTAAATAAGGTAATATATGTAAAGCACTAAACAGTGCATTTTCTGTAAGTGTTACTTCTTTTTTCCATTTATATTTAGAATTGTTCTTTTGAAGCAGTAGTAGTGATTTTGATTAGTGTGAAGAGTTCATGCCCTTTTATGGTATATTCTAGGATATATAGAACAATTTTTTTCTCTTTTTGTTAAGATTCTTTGAAAGATTGATGATAAGCCATTTCAGTGTCTCTGGGAATAAAGGAATTATTACCCTCTCTCCTTTTCTTTCCGGGAATGTGTATTATGTTCTTTGCTGTAACTAGTAGAAAAAGGTGACCTAATGGTTAAACGTACCAGAAAAAAAATTGTACTTCTGCTGATTAATTTGAGGGGTTTGATTACGTGGTACATTGATGCCGAATCACCCTGGGTAAATAAATGTGTTTCATTCTCATCTCCTCCTACAAGCTATGGCTGTGCTCATTCTTTCTTACAGAGGTTTCTTAACTCATCAAGTATAAGCTTCATGCAAGTCTTGTGTGTTTTGAAAATGTCTCTTATTCAACATTTTATCGGTAAAACAGAATAAAGAGGTAACTTTTTTGGTTTTAAGAATATTAAAATGCAACCTTCGTGAGCTGTCCATTTTAAAATTAGATTTCCGTTTCTCCACAGAACACTGTATGCATTGGTTAGTTTTAGAGTAAGAATTTAAATGTTCCAATAGCTTTGAAGTTAATTCTCCATTAAGAAACAGCTGAGGGGTTGAGTATGAAACCATTTCTCCTTGAATCTGCAGTGAAGCAGACGTACTTCTTTCAATCAAGCTATACTACCATGTGATTAAAAAAAAAATGACAGTTCAGATTCACTCCATAGAACAAACTTTTCTTAAACCATGCATTGCAATCGTTGAGGAATTGGATAATTTTTCTTGTGCTTTTTTGTTTGTTTGGTTGGTTTGCTTTGGTTTTGCAACCAAGTTAATTTGATGCATTAAGGTTCATCTACCTCAGAATTTGGAGGGGTGTAGCATTGGAAGCTGTGACCAAAATAGCAATAAGGGGTACGATGTTATAAAAAATACATTTGACAAAAGCTAGTGTTTGATATGGTAGGGGTTCAATTGTTTCTTTAGTTTCTTGTCTTTCCTAAATATTCACTGTAGGAAAAAAATGCTACTTGTCACAAATGGAATTTTTCCTGAGTTATATTTTTTATACCAAACACTAAAACATTTTCTTGAATTTTTAATGTATTATCATTCACCTACTCTTTCATTTCTACCATTTTCTTGGCTTCTTACAAATAAACCTTCCTTATCAATTTCCATTTCTGTGCTTTCTTAAACGGTTGGTACATTCTGCCTTCTTCTGAGATTTTCCCCTTTACCCCCAAATTCCAGTGTGTGTCTGTGGGACTTTCAATTTTTATAGTCCTCTAAAAGAAGGTGTTGTGAGATAAAACATTATCATATAATACCTATATATGAATAGTAAATGCACCTAGCTTTTTCTCAAAAATGCAAACAAAATGTGGTATTATAGTTTGAATTATCATTTACTCCCTTAAAAGCTACAGTGAGATAAGGAAAATAAAATTTATGAAAGAATCCTGCAGAGTGTTTAAGTTCAATAGATTATTTGATTCCTGAATCACATTCAGATTGGTGCCCCTTTTCATTGCAACATTTGAGAAAATAGTGTCAAACAATTAAGTTTGGACTACATAAGATATCCCTAATAAAAATGAAAACAAAAACAGTGGTCAGGGAAACACTAATGGTTCTGGAGAACTAAGAGGAAAATGAGGTAATAAGTCAAGAGAGAGGTATCTTACATTCACCTTGAGAATTGGCAAAAGAAATGCCCCAATTGTATCACAGAGAACCCAATAATTCTGCAATATTTAAGGGTTGTTTTGTCAAGGAGAGTCTAGAAGTAAAGAAGGAAAATGAATATAAAGTGCTAAATTTTGTTACACCTTAAAGTAGATGGTAATAAAATTTTCTCCAGGGAGATTTTAAAAAATGTACCATACTAGAAATTATAAGTGGTCCCAAAAGAGTCTTATTTTTCTAGTAGAAGTAGCTGCTACTAATCTGAAGCTTAATAGTATGTTGTTAAAATAAACAGGTGATTATGAAAAATGGAACTTCCTTGGAGAATGAGTAAATAATGACACGCAAGTAGATATATCACCTAAGCTCACCTTATGCAGATCACAGAGTGAAGATAGGCTTCCGTAATATGCCTCCCGCAAATGAACGTTTGTTGTGAACCTACCTTGTGCCTGACACAGTGACACATCCACAGTTACAACCATCTGGGTATGTACAGGAAACCTGGGTGGGGCAGAGGAGGGGGTAAAGCCTTTTCATATGTATATGCACAAATACAGGAACTTTGGGGGGAGTTTTGAAGGATCACAAATATCACTTCACATTTTAAAGTCAGAAATATTAACAAACATTATTTTCTTCTTTATTTATTTTAATTCTCAATTTCAGTTGACAGTCAGTATTATTTTATATTAGTTGCAGGTATACAGCATAGTGGTTAGACAGTTATGTAATTTATGAAGTGACCCCCCTGATATTTCCAGTACCCACCTGGCACCGTGCACTACAATATTATTGACCACATTCCGTATGCTGTAGTTTACGTCCCTGTGACTGTTTTATAAATATCGATTTGTACTTCTTAATCCCTTCAGCTTTTTCAGCTAACCTCCTAAGCCTTCTCCCACCTGGCAACCCTCGGTTTGTTCTCTGTAACTGTAAGTCTGTTTCTATTTTGTTTGTTCATTTATTTTGTTCCTTAGATTCCACACAAGTGAAATCATACAGTATTTCTCTTTGTCTGACTGACTTATTTCACTTAGCAAAATATACTCTAAGTCCATCCATGTTGTCACAAATGGTAAGATTTCATTTTTACGGCCAAGTAACATTCCACTGTGTGGAATCACACCACATCTTCTTTCTTTAATCAGCTATTGATGGGCACTTGAGCAGCTGCCATATCTTGGCATTATAAGTACACTTCAGTAAGCAGAGGGGTGCATATATCTTTTTGAATTAGTATTTTGGAGTCATTCAGATATACCAGAAGTGGAATTGAATATTAGAAAATATTAAATATTTTTAAAGATTCCCAATGGTAAGCGTTCCAATTTTATCATAAACAGTTGATTTAGCTAACATCTTGGGAAGAGCCACTGTTGGATGTTCTCCTTCCTTTCTTCCTTTATTTCTCCTTTTTTCTTCCCTTTTTCTTACTATTTTCATCTCCTATAAGAGTAAATTTTACTTACAAAATTAAAACATACTTTGATGATGTTTTAAGGCAAAAGAGTGATTAAAAAGGATTTGAAAGGAAAGTAGATGTTATTCCAGGTTTAGTCAACTCAGTCTGCCATTAAAAAAAAAATAGACTGGGGCTATAAGCAACAGAAATTTATTTTCTCAGCATTCTGGAGTCTGGGAAGTTTATGATCAAGGTGACGGCCATTTTGGATTCTGGTAAGAGCTGTCTTCCTGGCCTGCAGACGGCTGTCTTCTCATTGTGTCCTCACATTTTGGGGGCAGAGAGAGAGAGAAGGAAAGAGAGAGAACTTTATGGTTATGATATCACTTTTAAGGACACTGATCCTGTCAGATTGGGGCTCCACCTTAAATTCATTTAGCCATAATTACCTCCTTATAAGCCCTGTCTCTAAATGCAGCAATACTAGGTATCAGGGCTTCAAATATGAATTTGGGAGGTGGGGAATGGATTCAGTCTGTAGATACACATGAGGTAATAATTGTTTTTGTTTAGTAAGTATGTCATTGGGCAACGTTGTGTACTTGGAAGAGTCTCAATGTCGGTATTGCAGAGTGTTGAAATGCTCTGCCAAATGCCAAACGGGTAATTCTGGGCAAACCACTTAAACTCTCTACATCTCGGTTTTCTCATTGCTAAAGTAGAGTTGACGAAACATACTTTTTTAAGTTGTAGTAATCAAGTAAAATTAGGCGTGTGTTGCACCTTATGCAGTACCCTGAACACATAGAAGGCGTTTGTGAAATTCATACTAATTTCACTTTGAGTTTCTTGAGAATCTAGTGGAAAGAGAGAAATAAGGTGATTTTATAGATTCCATTTTTTTAAATAAGTAGAAAAAATCAAATAAAGAAAGCATATTTAGTTCCAATTTTAAGAAGAAAGTAAAAACTAATTCCTGCTTTTGTTTAGAAGACAGTGAAGAACATAAGAAACCAAGGATTTTAGCTACAATGTATATATATATTTTTTTTTCTTTAAGTGAATTTTTATACTGGTTATCAATAAAAGTTTAGGACAATTTTTGACATGTAACTCAGTATAACTCATGCTTATGACACTTAAATGTATGTGATGCATACATTGTTATTTTAGTGATCTGACTTAATATTAGTACAGGGGTTCTTGATGTGGATTCCATAGAGGGGCTGCAGTGTCTATTAATTCTCTGAAAATTTTTGTGGTATTCCTGCTCACTTGCATTTTTGCTTTTCTCAGTTTCTTAAAGAAGCCTCAACCTCTGAAAGAATGAAAACCAGTTTACTAGAGATAGAGTTAGCAAGTCAAGGGGGAGGGATGGCTCACACACCCCTGCAGCTCTCTCTCTCAACTACCAGACATCTGAACTGTACTTGGGGAGAACTGGCTAGGAGTCGATTCAGGGTTGTGGTCACTAAGAGTTCTTGAAGTTACTTCATTGCACAAATAGCATACAAATGACAAGGAATGAAGATACTCAGAACCCAAATGTGGGAAATGAGGTCTGTCTTTTGATTTTCTCCAGAAGGGTCAGCTTTCTCCTTTCTTATTTTGTCATGTATAGAACACTTGCAGCACCTTAGAAAAAAACGTACATGCTTTTCTTTTAAAAAAAATGTTCAGTGCCTAGATATGTAATGTCCTTTTTATATTCTCAGAGTTCTCTATTGCAAAATATTGAGAAGACCATTTTAACTGGGAGAAATTTAAGGACAGGGTCTACACACTGTTATGCACTGTAAAAGGACACAAATTTGGCTCTCAGAGTGTGCGCTTTGAAGAAACACTGCATCTAACCATCCACCAAAATGAACCAATTACAAACTGAACTCTTCGGAACCTGAATTAATTGATTTGCTGGATGAGAGTATTTGGAATTATATATTTGAATTTTGAAAATTACGTGTGCCATCAAATAATAATTTCTGTTCTAACATTATCCTCCTTAGCTCAAAGAGCATCTATCTATTACCACTCCTGGGACACTCAGTTCAGCTATCATTTAGAGAGAGCCTAGCATGTCCCAGGGTCTGATGCTCACAGCACAGCCTAAATGACACACATATTGACAACCAACAGCTGTAATGCACTGAGAATGAAGACTATAATGGAGATATTGCTATGGGAACATGGATGAGGGAGCAATATATTTTGGTGGAGTTGTAGAAATTTGTCTGCGTTGAAGAGAGATGGGTAAAAGGAAGGCGATTTATCATCCTTATGGGAATATGGAGTAAAAGATTCAAGGATTTTAGACACAACTTTATTGTATTTTAATCTAAGAAATTAATGATGGATTAGTAGTAATTTTAGTAAATATTTGTTCATATTCCTTAAATTCCATTTACATATTTTTGGATGGCATTTAGTTATTTTCCTTATTAGTAGTGGTACTCTCTGAGGTAAGAGTTGTTAGCTTTATTTTAGAGAGAATGAAATAGCTTAAGAAACAATGAATAATGTTCTGGTTACAAAATTAGTAATCACTACCAACATTCTAGTTGATTAAATGTAAGAGGGGAACCTGTAAAAATGAGACAAATTATGAAATTGAAAAGAAAAAAGAATAGTGCCTGTGCTGTTTCTTTTGAGACCCCCCCAAAAGTCTTTGTGTTAATTAACATAACATGGAAAATACCACATCTCAATGACCACATATTCTACTTATAATGAAATTTTATCATGAGATGCCAATAAAATTGGTAACTTGAAGAATTAATGTTTTCACTATTTTTAAAATGGAAAAAGAAATAGATCACTTCTAATAGTATCTATTATTTTCCTCAACCTCCTCTATTCTAATGAAGGGTCAAGAAGGAGATGGTTTCTGATAGAAAGGTACCACTCAGAAAAGCTGATAAAGCTTGTCACCCAGAGAAATCCTAAGTCCCACAACTTCCCAGTCCATGGCATTTAAAGTGGAGCTTTAAAGAAGTGCTGTAGTTAAAAAAAAGTTCTGGGAAATTTTTGTTCATTCTTCAGTAAAACCCTTGATGAGGTTAAAAACATTTAATTCTATTTCTAGGGCCTCAGTTTTGAACAATTTTGGCCTTTCTAAGGTGAAAATACTTCAAAATAACTGGTAACCCCAACATTATTTCCAATGGTATTACTGGTAATGCATTCAGGCAAAAAAAATGTGTTGACTTTCTTTTTTTTTTTTTTTACTTGAATTAGTGTGCTTTTGGAGACTGATAAATGAATTAATGCTTCTGAATTTTTGCTTTGTCTCTGAGATACTTTATAGCCTTGGGAAAAACATGTGCTTTTCCAGAGCACAAGTGATAAATGGAGGAAATAGTGCTTTTCTTTCTTTTTTTTATGGGGACTGTAGTAGTCGTTTAATGTCTGCAACATGCTGGATGTTATCGTTTTGGTATAGTATTGGATTTCTTTGATGTATCATGGAGTAGAATATTGAACAATAATAAGATAAAAGAGCTTTTCAAGCAAGCTGGGTTTTAGTCACTGATAATTATAAAATTGTGCCAGATGAGCTTGTTTTCTTTCTCCTCTAGCCACTTCCTAAACAGCAAGTGAGAAACCAAGTGTTCAAGTGAGGAAAGCACTAATGGGCAGAAAGAGCAAGTAGCCATTGCTCTAGGGAGTGACACAGTTAACAACCAAACACACTTTTCAGAAATTATGAGACTCATAACTAACAGCTGTGCTAGTTCTGTTTGAAAATACAGTAGCCATCCCATTTTACAACCTAATATATAGGTAAGTCATATAGTTTTACTGTAAACTTCTAACATAAGTTCCTGCCGTTAGCAGTGAAAGTAACAACTGGCCACTAGTGCATTTTTGAAAAAGCTAGATGAATTAGAAATTTTGTAGAAAATGGTCCTTCCTGTATTATAGATGATGAATCAAAAAAGTCTTTAGAGTAACAACTTTATCGCAATAGTTGATTACAAGCTTTATATTATACTTATAATATCCTTGGTTCTTTGCTTCCCCCAACACATATACGCTATGCAATAAAGATATGCAGTGTGCCCTTTTTTTAGTGCCTATGAAAATACATATTGTGACAAATGACAATTAGCATTGTCTATGGAGTCTTGTTTGTGAGATTGCTTCAGTGGAGGATGAACAGGGGCAATAATTTAATAAGGACATCGGGCTGAATCAATTATCTTAGGATTTTAGTGCTGAACAATTTTTAAACTGTATATAATGCTTAATCACATTTTACTGGGTATATTGTTTATATCTGTTCTGTCAGTAAATAAAAAAACAAGAACATATAATCAGGTATCCTTAAATTCTGTACAATGTGTTATCTGATTTTCTGCAGGACTATGATTCTTGAATCGCTAAGATTTGTATTGCTTCAGTATTAGCCAAAATACTTTTGTTGGCAACACATTATTTCACACATTCAACTAGTAAATCATATACATACATGTCATTTTATTTTATAAATAAATGCTGTTCTAATTCTATAACACAACTTAAAAAATCCCTTAGTATTTAAAGTCTAAAGCAATCACCGATCTAATAAATTTGAGCCTGTCGTTGATAGCTTCTGCACTTCTCATAGCGGGAAAATTGAGCTCGTAGGGATCTAATTATATAGTCAGTAACTGCGATTCATGGCGACTATTTTACCTTGAGTCAAATAAGCTAGCTTTAATTTGAATAGTTTGGGGAAAAATACTACTATTTTTTAAAGAGATACATTTTTATTAAAATTTCAGATTACTCATGCATTCACTAACATTTTGATGCACATGCCAGGTACACTATTCTAGATGCATTTTATTTAGTAGTTAAGAGTACCAGCTCAGAAGCCACATACTAGGAAGTGGCATAGCTGTCCATGCCACAATTCTCTGATGAATGAAAAGTAGTATCTCAGCTACTTCATGGAGTTATTGTCAGTATCAAATGCATCAAAACATATAAAAGGTATAGAATGGGACCTGAGTCTTAGTATGCCCTCAATAAATTATATATTTATTATATATAATAAATATATATTATCTCATTTAATTCTCATGAAAAGCATGTTGAGTAGTTATTCTACTCAACACTGCTTCATTTTACAATGAACCAAGCTATCCTAAATTACACAGCTAGTCAAGTATCAGAAGTCAGATCAGCATGGAATTTTTTAAATCCAAAAATCATGTTCTTTTTACTGCACTGAAGATGAGGGGGCATTTCAGAGCAAACACACATTGGTACAGGAATAAAAGTTTGTATGTTACTGTGCTGAAGAATTAACTTTGTATAATTTTAGAGTTGTGGGTAAATAATATTAAATAGTTGTAAAGCAAATTTAGACAATATCTTAAAAGACAGGTATTATAATCTGGGATTTGTTATGGTCAGTATTCGAAGTCATCGGTAACACTTGGATATGTCTAAAGGTGACAGGAAAAAAAAGATGATTTTCTCTGGGAAAGAACAAGATTAGTGAGAGAAGTGCTAATTTTATAGGAATCTTAATTTAAAGTCACAATCAGACTAAAATGGCATCCATCAGACTATGAAGCCATGTCCAGGACACCATAGACATTTCAAAGAAACAAACACTTTGCTAATAGACTATGATAGATGAAGAAGAGGAAAAAATAACTTACTTTCTAACCTGGAAGACTGGCTTCACTTACTTCTCATGAACAAATCAAAATCGAGCACCCACTGTGTGCCTGCCATTGTGTTCGGTACAATGGTGTGAGTAGTAGAACAAGAATTTGAACTTGGGCATTTTACATGGTCTTCACTCTTAATTTTACTGTACTACCTCCCACCTCTGGATGGCAGCATGTTCAGCTAATTTTGAGTCATTCTAGAGATAGAGAATAGGCTGAAAGATGCCTCAAGTTATTTCATAATAAATAGAAGCATCAGTGTTAAAATTCAGAATCTTTACAGTCTTGTTCTATGCTTCATGGCTGTTACATACTTAACACAATTCTTTTAGTTTAAGTGCCAGTATCTCCGAAAAAAAAATTAGTTTCTAGTTGAGTTTAGGCTGTGCTATATGTTTAGTGACACATCGATTCTCTTTGTTTTGCTTTTGTTTCCTTGCGGGTGTGTGTGTGTGTGTGTGTGTGTGTGTGTGTGTAGTATCTAGCCAGGCTTGGACAGGGAAGGGAAGCCAGAATTTCCTCCTTGTCCAGACTGGACCCTCTCAGTTCATTAGAGAGAAGGCCTCCATTAGAAGAATTTTGTGTTTTTAGCGTCTCTGCTAAACCCTTGAGATTAGAGAGCTGATTTTTGTTCTCCAGTAATGATTTAAAGTATAATTTATCATAAAAATTAAATAGATTACACTGTAAAAATCATATAATTACTCCCATAAAACTAAAGATGAAAGCAAGCACAGAAAATTATAGTGTAAAGTTTTTAATTAGCTTCTGATTAGCTGTAACCTTATGTTTTAAATGTACCATGCAGTGCCTTATAATAAATAGACATAAATTAAATAGCCACTAATATGTATGTGGTAAAAAGATTAATCCTACAGCTACTAGGTATTTTTGCTGGCATAGTTTTGATACTTTTTACTATAAAGTGGGGTGGACTCTATAGAACGGGCGTAGCCATCACATGATTATTAGGATGGAAAAATACTCTTTTCGAATGTCAGCAGTAGTCTTTACCTAGTTGCTATGTGATTGGTGATTCATTCATCTTGTAGAAGACGAGGAGTCTGTCTTTCAAAATCAAGACTTCACTTATCTTCTTTCTTTTCGTAGGAAACCTATTCCTAGCTTTACGATCATAGCAAAACTAAGCTCTATTTTTATAGGCACTGTCTTATCTATGTTCCTCATTTTAAGGTTATAACTGTTAACAATTTGAGTGAGAGTTGGGGTATTTTTGAATCTGTATTTAGCAACTTTAACTTGCTGAGTGACCTTTTTTGGTGGGGTGGCAGTCATTTAAGCTCTCTGGGTCTTACTTTTCCAGCCGGTAAATTAGAAGTTTCAAGTAATGGATCTTTATAGACAGTGTCAAATCAAGAGAAACATTTTTATATCTATGCTATTTTTGAAGGTTCTTGGCACCAAAATTATTTCAATATTTTGTTAGAAATCAAAAATAGTTAGAAATTTATCACAAAAGAAACACCTCAAAATTATGAGATGAAGAAAAATATTCCATAGATTAGATTATTAACTACATAGGCAACTTGGCTTTTTCTGATTTACTTTGGATGTTATTGAGTAAGATTTAGATGTCTCTCCGGGAGACATCTCTACTGGAACAATGATTGTTATTTACATATTTTTGGTTACTTTTAGGACTAATAGACAATGGAGGAAAGAAAATAACAGCTGGCAAACAAAGTTGGAGAGTGTGTGTGGTCATGTTCCTGAAAAGGGCTTTCCTCACGGACATCACTGATCTTGAATATGTTAAAGGACGTCTGGCCGCCTTAGAATTTCTACTCTCTTCAAATGCACAATGTAAATTAGCATATAAATGTATTTTTCCTGTACGTTAGAAAAATGGCTGGAGTTAACATCCACAAAGAATCATTAGTGAGACTTTTTCAAACTTATTTTTTAATGTTTCTCTTATTGATTAAAGAAAATCACAATTGAGCATAATACAGGCAGTCGTGCACTCTGCAATGCTTGGGTATGTACATTTGGCCAGTCCTTCTTCCTGGAGAGATATGGAGTTTTAGCTACCCTTCTCAGTGCCAGGTGGACTGTCCTACCCTGGAAGAGAGACTTAAGTGGAAAACAAAGGGAAAAAAAGGATGTCCTTTTCTTATTATAACCTCTGCCCTTACTTTTCCAAAGAACCGTATTCAGTTCTTTGTAATTCCTTGCACATGGGGAAATGGGGGAACTGTAAAGAGAGGAGGGGTAGAATACATGGAGAAGGGAAGCCAGGGTGAGGTGACGAGGGGAGCAGAATGCCCGGCAAAGGTAATCTTTACCTCTGTGTTACCAAAGGCCTCCCGTGGCCTATGCTCCGCCCGCTCCTGACAACCTTCAGCTGCCTTTGCAGCTATTGGGTCTGTCTTTCACCCGCAGTGTGGAGGTGGAGGAGAAGGGAGGAGGAACAGCTGGGGGGCAGAGGGAAGAAAAGGGGGTGAGGGGACCCAGGCAGACTCTAGTTTAGATTACTTTTAAACTTTTATCGCTGCCCCTTCTTACCCTCGGGCCGCCCGCTGCTTCATCAGCCAGGCTGAAGCTCGCCTGGGCGGTGAAGTAGAGACAGGGAAACCTGGAGACAGGAAAACTACTTCCCCTCAGCCTTCGCCTGTTTTTCTCCACAGGTATACTTCATTTTATCATGCTGCACTTCATTGCACTTCACAGGTGTTGTGTTTCTTTTTACAAGCTGAGGGCAAACCCCTTCACCAGCAAAAAGATTACAACTTCTTTTGTTGTGATACTCACTTCAGTATGGTGGTCTGGAACTGAACCCTCCTTGTTTCTAAGGTATGCCTGCGCTAGCTTCACGCAGTAGCCTGGAACTAAGCCTGTAGTAACTCTCAGGTGTTTCTCTATTTCCTCTGCCTCGTCGGACTCCCTACCGAGAGCGAGCCAGGTCTCCTCACCCCTTGAATGAGCTCCACAACGTTCCATAAAACTGTAGGCAAACTTCCCAATGTCTTTGTTCCTCTTAAGGTCTTTGACAGTTTGATGGGGAAGAGTCCAGGGGATTTGTCAGGATCTTAGATATACCGTGGACTTAATTTTTGGCTCAACATAACCTGACCCATCAGTGCTTTTTAACTGTTTTCTGGCTTCTGTCTAACTCTTCATCAGCCCTTACCTTATTTCTGTGGCCTCTCCTAAAAACCAAACCACCATGTGCACAAAGTTGTTTCCATTGGAAAATGACTACAAGTGATATGCAAAAGAAGTTTTCAGGCAAACCATTTCAAGATTAGTGACAATGTATAAGATTCATTAAAATAAAATAGTAGGGAAACCAAATTTGGGGCTGAGATAATATCTGCCTGCCTCCCCGCCCACACACAAGAATTTTGAAAAAGAAAGAAAGGTATTTTTAAATCCTTCGTTTGTAATCCTGAAGCATCTGAACTAAATATTTGAATGCCTGGAAAGGCCTGGAGTTGCTATGTGCTCTTGGGATCACACTACTCATATGCTCTATAAACGCTCCATGACTGAGTAAATATTGTCAGACAACCTTAGAATTAGAAGCTTAGGGTCTCCGACCAAAAAGATTTCCCAAGGTTAAAAGACTCCTTTGACAGAATGTTTCTCTTAAGGTTTAACAAACCTGGAAACAATAAACTCTAAAATAAAGACCATGCACATCAAAAGTTCCTTTTCTATCTCTTAAATTGAATTTTCATCCTTAAATCCTCAGACCGCTGTCTTTTCTTATTTGAAAAGATTATTCTGAAAGTTTTTCTTTCATGAATATTGTGATATTCATGTTTTCATGTTTTCTGACATTGGAAGAGATTACCTGAGTTCCCTACACATATTTTTAAAATACTACATATAATGCATGTATTATAGATAAATACCAGGAATGTATATACAAACACCATTATTTAATTTTATGCTGATCTTATTACTAAAAGAATTAGATATTGAACAAAATTCAGGGTATATATTACAGTTCTGAATTCTAGTATTTCAGAATTGCTACTTTTAAAAGGCAATTCATGAAACACAGCATTATATAAGATCTCTTAATAATTTTACTCTTTGTCTCTCCTGTGGAGATATGGTGGTTGGTGTGTGGACCATTGTGCAAAGAAAAAGTAGATTAATACTACTAGTGTCTGAAATTGTTACCAAAAAAAAATTATTAAAACTATAAATTGTGGTTGTTAGGACATGCAAGAAAACACATTGGTGCTACAATGCAGAGTTGTTTTCCAGACTGGTACTGGCATAAACAGGCCCATAAGGAAGCAAGAAGTTAGTTTTAATCTTCGTGACTTAGTGACTTACATTTCTCCATCTATTCTCAATATATAACCTTCATGTAGGACACAGTCTCAATGAGTTTGTGTTGATATTCATATTTACAGGAAAAAAATTCAAATGTAATGTGATTCCATTATAACCTATGGTTAGAATCTGTAATCTGTGCCCTCAGATCATGCCCAACTTCAGATAATAAACATTAAAGCAACATTTTAAATTGCTTAACATTATAATTCTATCTGCAGAAAGTCTATTTTGCTTTTTAAAACTTAGTGTTAAGCTTCAGTCATACCTTCTACCCTTCTTCTTTCGGTTGCCACATCAGGAGACAAAGAGAATAAAAGCATTCGCCTGAAGCAAATACACTGCAGTTCACTGTTAAACAGATTCCCAAGAAACCAAACAGAAAAGGAATAAAAATGAGAGGCATGTTTTATTAAATGTCTTCTACACCTGCTTCTTTTCTGTTTGAGACCCGTTTGCTAAAACCCATTGGATACCCTTAAATTTTTTAAAACCACAAAACATGGGAGCTGGTGGTTACTTTTGTCACTGCATTGAACATTTTTCTCATAATATTAAATTATTACAAATAATGGCCTAGTATTAAGAATAATAATGTCCCATATGTAGGGGATTGCCACGAAAGCGTTTCAGCTGCCAAAGGTTATAGTTGCTAAGCAGATTGATTATTTATTAAGCTAGCATGGTAAATAAAAAGAATATTTAAACAGCTGCTACCACTTTGCTGCTACCATTTATCTTCACCAGAGTATGACAGAAAGTGATATTTGACAATTTTAGAAAATTATAGTGAAAAACAACTGATTATACAATTTACATTTTAGTTTAATAATTATACTAAAATAGTGTGCAATCTACTCATTTAAGTCTAATTTTTGAATTAAAATTAATTATCTTAACCTACATAATTTATTTTATCTTTCAGAATGACACACTGTTTATTAATGTCTGTATTTGAGAAATTACAAATATTCAGATTTTTAAAAAGTGTACCTGATTAACTATAATAACCTAACAACCAGCAATAATTACAGAATTATTTACTAAAGCTCCTGCTTTATTCATACCTTCTTAGTTTTTACCTGTCATTTTTCCTGAGTCTTAGAATACCACATCACCTTCAGTCATCATGTCTCCTTAAGCTCTTTTTGGCTGTGACAGCTGTTCAGAGTTTCTCCCTGTGTCTTATTTTTTTAATGATCTTGACAGTTCAGATGAGAACTGGTCACGTATTTAGTAGCATATTTCGTGGAGTTTGTCTGATGTTTTCCTTATGATAACATTTGGATTGAAGTTACAGATTTTGGAAAGGGAAAACCACAGAGGGAAAATGCTATTCTCCTCGCCTCGTATCAAAGGTACATCCTGTCAACAGCACTTACTGCTGTTGGTGCTAACCTTGCTGGAGTTGGTGTTTGTCAGGTTTCTCCACTGTAAAGCTGCCCTTTTTGCCTCTTTCCATACTGTGCTCTGTGGAAAGAATTCACTATGCACAACCAACACTTAGGAGTATTTATACTCTGTCTTCTTGAAGCTGGAGTATTTTCCTAAATTATTTGGAGTTATCCTGCAAGGGATATATATCAATTCTCCCCCATTAATTAATTAATTAATTTATTTATTTATTTATTCACTCTTTATATCAGTATGGACTCATATTTATTTTATGCTTTGGATGATAGTCTATTGCTACTTTATTTTATTGCTTAAATAGTTCCACATTGTCTTTTGAACTATTTATTTATATCTGGAAGTTTCCAGCACAGTGCTAGACAGTAGATGCTCAGTGAATGGTGATTTACTATGAACCTAAAAGCAGAAATATGCTCATGGGCTATTTCCTTACTAAGAAAGAGAAAATGTACTTTATTATGCTGAACATAATTCTATTTTGTAGATCCCCACTTATACTCTTACAAAGAGAAAAAATGAGAGGAGACAGTATGTAATTGATTTATTGCCACAATAACGTGTTATTATAAAGAACCATGAAAACTTAGCGGCCAACAACAATAAACATTTACGTAGCTCCTGAGTCGGGGCAGTTCAGCAGACCTGGGCCGGATGTGGTGATTGGCTGGGTTCACTCATAGGCGTATGTGGCAGGGGAGGGAGCAGCGGGAGAGTGGTTAGAGGGAATCAGCTGGCACCGGTTATACCTCGGGTGGCTGGCACAATGGAGGGAACTCCGCTCTGGTCCACGATGGCCTCTTACAATGGAGGACAGCTGGGCGTGTTCTCATGGCAATGGCCAAGGACAAGTGAACAGAAATGGAAGTGCTTTTCTCCAGCCTCTGCTTGTATCACATTTGTTATTATTTCAGTGACCAAAGCAAGGCACAAGATGAGCCCAGATGTAAGGAGTGGAGAAAGAAATTGTACCTCCTCAGTGAAAGGAGCTACAAAGTCACATGGCAAATGTAGTTTATACAAAAACGGGTAAAGAATCGGACCATTAGAGAGTGCAGTCTACCACGTCTAACTATGCAAGGCAAAGTGTCTAAGCTCTACTGGCTTTGTGTTTATTGTTTTTGAAATTTGTTTTTGAAATAAGTTTCCCCTGTTTATGAATTATGACAGCAAGTAGAAGTACAGCATTATCATTAACTGTCATATTTCAAAAACTGTTCTTTCCAAACTGACGACCCAATCACTTAAAAGTGTAAGATAGTAATTTACTTTTTAGTTCTACACACATCTTGGATTATAATGAAGTCTTATTGAACAAATGCTTTTTAATAGGGGTGTATTTCCAGTATGAATGAGAATTTCATGCAGCGAAAGTTGTAGTAATGAACTGCTCTGTAAAATGAAGGAATCAGCTAAGCCCGTAAATCTCCTCCATATATACATTTATGCCAGAATTAGACATAAGCATAATCTATTCTCAGTGAATATTCAGGAAGGATAAACTCTTATTTATAAAAAGAGGTCTCCATGGAAATGCTCTTAAAAAAAGAGTTATTGACAATTGCCAAGTATACAACTTAAAAATTTATTTATTGTTTTAGGCTCTGTTTAAACTAAGCTCAGCTTTTAAGAATTCATGCATATCAAATCCTGTTTCTTTTTCCTGTAGAAAAATTGAAATAAAACACAATGAAATAAATCTTTTTTTCTCAAAACACTTGAAAATAATTTATGGGATGTAATTAAACATAAACCTTTATGTTTACATTTCGTGTGCTAAATACAACCCTGAAAGAAGCAGCATCTATTACCCTTCCCTTATGTTTGAGGCAGCACTTTGCAGTGAAAAAGGTAAGAGCTTCAGATTCAGGCAAATCTGAGTTGAAATCCAGGTTCTCTCTTTTGTAAAGTTGGTTTAGAAGGGAGTTTTAACTTCTGTGAGCTTCAGTTTCCTTCTCTGTAAACAAGAAGTAGAATACCTATCTCCTACCGTCTTTAATGAGAATTCAATGGTGTATCGAATGTGACATTTAGCACAGTGCTTCCCATATACCAAGCTCTTTACTAATATTTTGATATCACTAACTTCCATGAAAAGTGTAAGAGTTGCTTAATAGCTTACTTCCCAATAGTTATTTTTTAAAAAGTCTTCCTGTCACATGCAGGGTACATGTATTTATTATTTTTATTTTTGGGTTATTTGTTATATCTAATATTTTGATTCAAGTGTAGGCATGGAAAAATGCATACCGTACAGAAAACCGTCCTGTAGAGTTTGAGCAGAGCACATGCCTGACACAGCTGGTATGTTATTACAAGGCTTTATATACACTCTTGTACTAATCGTATTCCCTAAAACTTAACAGGGGCATACATTAGGCAGTTTAATAAGCAATGCGCCCCGCTGATGTCAGCATTAAAATTTTTTCACATGTGTGTGTGTGTGTGTGTGTGTGTGCACACTTTTACAAATTAAGCTGGAGATCTTTGTTCAGAACACTATGAGCTTTGAGAAATGACCACATAGGAAAGGAAAACAGAATCGCAAATACTAAGCTTCAGTTTAAACACCACTTTTTCCTCCTTTCAGAGCTATGAAAGCTCTTGCTTCTTGTTCTAATATTCAGGCTACAGTGTGAGATACATTTCTAAGAAACTCGTCTTAGTTAATTCTTCTGTTGCTTCCAGATGCTTGTCACCAGGCATCCGAGATGAGGCCAGGTCCTTGATGCTAAAGTCGGTAAAGGACAGACAAAATCAATAAATACATGTTCAATGTGCAGTTTTCAAATCAGAGTTTCCCCTTGTTCAAGGAAACATTCTGATATTCTAGCCAAGGAGTTTTTCACTACAAGGTCCTGAATAACGCATTGCATAGAATCCGTGAATAAAAGTTGTTCTAAACCACAGGTTCTTCCCTTACCTCCTTGGATGTTACTGAGAAGAAGACTTAGTTTTCTAAACAGAGCTTCATGGTACTTCCATCACAATAAGAAATATATTTATGCACACACCCAGACAAGCTGACACACTGCAAACTGAAATTAGATTTTTATTTAAGATGGTTTGTCCTTATTTCAAAAATATATGCAGAATATTTTGTCTTAGATTTTGAATATCCTTCACTAAAAATTTAATATATTAATATATGTAAATATATTCTACAGTGGCCTTTTTATCCTTTGGGCAATTACTAAAGTAATTCATAGACCTGCTCTTAGTGGTAAGTAGGGATAAATTAAATTTGTCAGGACACTAAAGTAGCATTAGATAAATTATATTCCATTGACCTAAAAGATAGCTAATTCTCTAGAAATGGAGTGGTTTCTTTAACTGTTGTGTAAGTTTATACCGGAATTTTGAGGGTGTTAATGAACTCCCTTTAAGGAGCCTGACTGAGTGTAGAGCACACCGAATTTCCTTGTCATTCTTCCCTGTAATAATAGAAGTATTCAGTATTGTGGACCAGTTTTCTGCCTGTGAATAGAATTCTAAGTGTAAGTAAATATTTTAAGTTCTTTTGTGTGTGATTTAACAACAATTCTCTGGAAAGAAATCATAGAATAAAAATAAATAAAATCATAATACAGTTTGCTATATTGGAGTCTTTGCTTCTGGCATTAGTTGGTGTTATGACATTGGGCAAGTCCCTTAGCTTTCTTCAGCTGTAAAATGAGAGTATCTATATTGATGATTTCTGAAGCCGTTTTAGGTTTTTATATGATTTAATATTATCACTCTTTCTAAAATATGGATTTTCTTCTCTGTATCTAATCTATGCCTATATTTGCTTATTATTGCCCAAAGATCATGACAAATAATTTACTTCAGTTTCATAGCCAGCAGTGCTGAAACAAGTGGCCAGTCACACAAGGGAAACCATACCATCTAGAGCTGTTAACAGGGAAATATGTGCTCCTGTCTCTTTCTGAAATCTAGTCTGAGTAAATAAGCAGGGGAACATAAACACATTGCTGGACATTTCTGAGCATACACTATGTCTATCACTGTTTTCCTCCCATGGCTATTTTATGACTCGACGTCAGTATGATGCTGTTTATTTCTTCCGTATATAGGGCCTTAAGTAATTAGTGCAGTGGTTTTTGAGGATGTATTTGTTATTACTCTTTCAGCTGCAAGTAACAGGAATCTATCTCAAATTAGATTTACAAAAATGAAATTTATTGGGTCACATAACTTCAAGAGAATGGGAGAGAAATGGCTTCAGGCCTAGAATCCAGAGCTCGGATGATGCCAAAATATACATCGTGCTGTCACTTAGCTTCGTTTTCTTTGGCTTTGACTTCATTTGGATAACTTCTTGCCATGTTGTGTTAGTATAGCCAGGAATGCAGTCCATGCACTTAGCAGCTTTAGTGTAAAAGCTTCTCTTTCTTAATAATTCCAGTAAAAGTTCTTCAGCAGAGTCTCCTTGGCCTGGTGTGGGTCACATGCTTATCTGAACCAATCATATGGCTCAGTTGAATGAACTATTCCTTTTGGACAAATTAAGTGTGTGCTCATCTCTGGAGCCTTTCAGGGTCAGGGGTGGGAACAATGTCAATATGCCTCAATCGCTCATGTTGAGGTAGGGAAGGAGTGTTGATGTATTGAAATTTAGGATGCTGTTCCCAGAAGAGTGAATGACTGCTGGGCTGGCCCAAATATAAACGGAGATGCCAATAAAAAATCAAAGAGAAAGGAAAGAAAAAGTGAGAAAGGAAAATATCATTCTTTCAAAATTGTGTGTGTGTGTGTTACTGTGAATCCTATATACCGAGGACATGGAAGTAAACAAAACAGACATAATTCTTTATCCTTGTGCTGTTTATTCTGGTAGGAGAGAAAGAATTATGTGTGACCACAGGCAAAATAATTGGTGCGTTAGTCTGTCCTGGCTGCTATAACAGAATACCGCACTCTGGGTGGCTGATAAACAACAGAAATTTAGGGTTCTCAAGGCTGAGAAGTATAAGATCAAGGTTCCAACAGATGCTATTCCTGATTACAGCCCATTTCTTGGTTCCTAGTCATCTTCTCGTTGGGTCCTTACATGGTAGAAGGGACAAGGTAGCCTTCTGGAACCTCTTTTATAAGGACACTAAGTCCATTCCTGAGGGTTCCACCCTTCTGGCCCAATCACCTCCCAATGGCCCTGCCTCCTAATACCATTATATTGGTGGTTAGGACTTCAACATATGAATTTAGGGGAACACAAACATTCAGTCTATAATAATTAATATAATATACTTTCCAATATGAGAACTATTTGAAATTTTGTTCACTACTGATTTGTTTGACTAATTCATTTCTCAATTCCACCCACTATATTGAGAACAAACTATTTTGTTTTTCTCCTTGCAATTGATTATTGCCTATAATAGTTTCAAACCTCTGAAAACATAATAACGGAATTTTCAAACCTATATACATTATAGTATGTTTATTTTTTATTAGTAAAGATATTAATTATTTTCAATACCTCTTGGGGAACTCATTAGTGTTCTTTAGAAAGCTTCTTCCTATTTCTGGACTACTGTTTCCATGATAATGATAGGATTTCATGGCAAAGATAAAATTAGGTGTTTTACCTTTGTCATTTGTACCTCTTCACCTCCCCAGAGTACATCTTGAGACAAGGAAATTTTAAAACTATTATTCCTTGTATTCTTGAAATAATTCTTTTCTTTTTTCTAAGTGAACAAAAATAAAATGATTGTTTAAAAATCTTAGGTGCTTTGAGAAAGAAGTGTTGTCTGACTCTTACATGTTAAATCATTAGAACAGTTCATTCACAATAGTTAATAAATAAGAAGAGTGTAATGCATTAGGACACTGATAAATTTAACAATATTCCATGAACCTTTGGTATGGAGCTGGTAGGAAACTCTAGGTAGCTAAAATATTAAAGAGACTAGTGTTCTAATAGTATATCATCTTTCTGGGATAATAGGTTCTTCGTGAGTCTGATTTAACACCCTATTCCCTCCAAAAGAGGGAAAAGGATGTAAGTTAACATGAAAAGTTTTCTTCTAAAATCTACCCCAAACTTATTACAACGGTATGAACTCCTTTCCAAATTACAGATAAGTATAAAATACCATACTTAGACCATTGTATACAAATTAGAAGCAACATATTTTTGCAGCTACAAATATGAGGAAATTCCTAAACTCTCACATCATATAGCAGAAAAAAAAGTATCTTTTTATTAGTCTTAAATTTAGGTCACATTTAGACTTTAGAAGAAAATATATAGCCTATAGTTAAGACCTTTTTGTAGTAAATAAATCTGCAGCATAACTGCTTATATAATGTAAAATAACCTGTATGGCATGAGCTCTCCCTCTGCTTTCTCCATTCTTAGCATCTGTTTTCTAAATATTTACTCATCTATCATATTATTTATAAAGAACATGATCCTCTTTATGGTGTGAAGCATTATATTTTAATTAATGAACTTGTGCTCTTGGGGCTGAAGGGTAATCTTTAATTTTCCACTGACTATATACCGGCTTAGGATTAACATGTTTTTTACACTACATGATGTATTTGTCCCATATCGTTGACCTAATCTGTTTATTTAGAGTTATAATTCCATGACATCTAATTTATCTATCTTTATACTTGATGGACACAAATAATTTTTAAACATTAATGAAACTTTTAAATTGCTTAGAAATAAACATGAAAAATCTCTATAATCCAATAACATATTTATTCAGTATGTACTAGGGAGAATTATGTCTATAAATTATTAAAAGAAAATGTTTCATCATGGAATCGATATCAAAATGACATGACAATGACCCTAGCCGGTATGGCTCAGTTGGTTGGTGCTTTGACCTGTAGACCAAATGGTTGCAGGTTCGAGTCCTGGTCAGAGCACATACCCAAGTTGCAAGTTTGATCCCTGGTCAGGGCACGTACGAGAAGGCAACTGACTGATGTTTTTCTCTCACATTGATGTTTCTCTTTCTCCCTATCCCTCTCTCTCTCCTTTAACCTCTGTCAAAAAGCAATCAAAAAATGTCCTCAGGTAAAGATTAAAAAGATTATATGAGAATTTATCTAATTATTTTTAAACCATTTTTTATTTTTCAATTACAATTGGCATACCATATTATTATCAGTTTCATGTGTATACCCATGATTACACATTATGTGTCTCACTAGTGATCATCCTAATAAATCTAGTACCCATCTCACACCATACATAGTTGTTAGATTATTATTGACTATATTCCCTATGCTGTACTTTATATCCTGTGACTATCTGTAACAACTAATTTGTACTTCTTAATCCCTTTACCTTATTCACTCATGCCCCAACCTCTCTCCCATCTGGCAACCGTTAGAATGTTTTCTGTATCTATGAATATGTTTCTGTTCTGCTTGTTTGTTTATTTTGTTTTTTAGATTCAATTTTTAATAGATATATATTTATTGACATTCTGTTGTTCACATTTCTTCTCGTCCTCCTCCTCTTCCCTCCTCCCCTTCCTCCTCCTTCTCCTCCTTCTTCTTCTACCTTTTGACATTTCATGTAATACTGGTTTGGTGGTGATGAATTCCTTTAGCTTTTTCTTCTCTGGGAGGCGCTTTTTATGTCCTTTGATTCTAAATAATAGCTTTGCTGGGTAGATTAATATTGGTTGTAGGTCCTTGCTTTTCATCACTTTAAATATTTGTTGCCAATCCCATCTGGCCTGCAAAGTTTCTGTTGGGAAGTCAGCTGCCAGTCTTATGGGCGCTCCCTTGTAGGTAACTACCTGCTTTTTTCTTACTGCTTTTGAGAACCTCCTTTTCTTTCACCTTTTGTATTTTAATTATGATGTGTCTTAGAGTGGGCCTCTTTGGTTTCATCTTGTTTGGGACTCTCTGTGCTTCCTGGATTTGTACGTCTATTTCCTTTACCAGTTTAGGGAAGTTTTCTGTCATTATTTTTTCAAACAGTTTTTCAATTTCTTGCTCTCTCACTTCTCCTTTTGGCACCCCCATGATGTGAATGTTAGTATGCTTGAAATCCCAGAGGCTCCTTACCCTCTCCTCATTTTTTTGGATTCTTTTTTCTTTTTACTTTTCTGATTGGGTCTTTTTTGCTTTCTCACATTCCAAATTCCTGATTTGATTCTCAGCTTCATCTACTCTATTGTTGATTCCCTGTAAATTATTCCTCATTTCAGTTAGTGTATTCTTCATTTCTTACTGGTTCTTTTTTTATAGTTTCCATGTCGCTTTTTAATGGTTTCCATGTCCTTTTTTATGCTGTTGAAGTTCTCAATAAGTTCATTGAGCAGCCTTATAACCAGTGTTTTGAGCTTTGCATGTAGTAGATTGTTCGTCTCCATTTTGTTTAGTTCTTTTTCTGGAGTTTTGTTCTGTTCTTTCATTTTTGATGTGTTTCATTGTCTCCTCATTTTGGCAGCCTCTATGTGTTTGTTTTATGTATTAGGTAGATCTGCTATGTTTTCCAGAATCCAGTAGAGTGGCTTCATGTGGCAGATGTGCTGTAGGGTCCAGTGGCGCTCGGTCTTCTCCTTTACCTGAGCTGGGCACTCCAGGTGTGCCCTCAATGTGGGCTGCGTACACCCTCTTATTTTAGTTGAGCCCTGATTTCTGTTGATATATCAATGGGAGAGATCTATCCCCAGGTCCATCAACTGTAAGGACTGGCTGCAGCCACCATGGAGGATCAGTTGTTCAGGGCTCCTCCCCACAGAGCACGACTTAACTTCAGCTGGGTTCTGTTGCCTGTTGAGCCCACCTTTTGAGTACGTCACTTATGGAATTGGTTGGGTGGGGCTTCGACCTGGTCTGCAGCTGTCCACCATGTATGCTGGCTCTGGGGCCCCCTGGGAGGTACAGGCCAAGGTCTACCTCTGCCTGTGCTCTGCTCAGGACCACCTGGCATGCATTACAAAGCAATCTGCAGGTGGCTGCTACATGTGCTGGGCTTGGACGTGCCCAGGAGAGGCCAAGCTATGAACCAAGGTCTACCACTGCTAATACCAGGTCTGGGAGCATTTAGTGAGAGGTACAGGGCACATCGAGGCCAGGTGCTGCTTGCTTGACAGATTTTAGTTAAGCTAAAGCATGAGTCAAACCAGGCCATTCATATGGAAACTGCACTGGAAACGGCTTGGGTAGTCCTGAAAGGTGGGAGGGGCAGGGCCTCAGGGAATCACCTCAGTGGGTCAAATGTGTGAGCCAGGTTGATGGAGTCTCAGGGATGATGCCTGTCTGCTGGCTATGTGGGGGAGGGCCCAGAAAAGGAATAATGGCCTCTTCCTTCTGGAAAAATGCTGTTCTTCCAGCTCTTGCCTATTGCCAGACTCAGGCAAGAACTCAGTCCCTCCCTACATGTCCCTGGTGCCATTGGAGCTGCTGCCCCAGTGCTAGAGCTCAGATAGAATGATTCCGAGTAAGTCAAAGTGCAAGCCCTTTAAGAACACTTGGGACTCCAGAAGCCCTCTCTGTCACTCAGCCACATTCCCCGCTGATTTCTACAGCCAGAAGTTATGGGGACCTTTCTTCCTGGCACTGAAACCCTGGGTTTAGGGACCCGTTGTGGGGCTAGGACCCCTTGCTCCTCAGGGGATCTTCTGTAAGCTGGGATATCCTCCCAATATTTACCCACCATATGTAGGTACGGTACCAGCCCCTTCTGAGTCTCCACCCCTCCTACCAGTCTTGGTATAGCCCTTCTTTATATCCTTAGTTGTGGGACTTTCATTCAGCTAGATTTCAGGTAGTTGTGAATGATGGTTGTTGTGTAGTTTAGTTTTAATTTTGATGTGGTTGTGGGGCGATTTGAGTACTGTATTTACCTACTCCACCATCTTATCCGGAAACCCCTGTTCAATTATTATGTAAGCATTTTATTAAACATAATAGGCTTTTTTTTTCAAAGTCTCAGTACTTGAATGTTACATCAATCCTTAATTGACAAGTGTAGTTTAATTAGAAAAATACCAGGCTGCTGTCCCTGTGATGAACCATTCATATAGCTGAAGATACTGTAAAGAACACAGACATAGAAATAATGTTATATTACCAACCAAGGCATATGGATTTGGGAAGTTATATGACTGACTGCTACATATTAAGTGAAGTGTTTGCCCTTCATGCCAGGGTGAGATGGTTGGAAAGTCTTGGACAGTGAGGAGCCAAAGGTTGAAAGCAGAGACTATGGATCTGTGATCGTTAATATCTAGAGTAACAAGTGAGGGAATTAGAATAAATGGCAGAGGATTTGTACTTCTGAGCAATCAGGAACCAGAGAACCTTAGAGTCATTAACTCAAAGCGATAGGTCTCAGAGATTTTATTTAATTATTTAGACTGTAAACATATACTGAATTCAAAGTTCTGTAGTGGGAATGATGGAGACTGGAATGCAATGCCAGATGATATTTAGATCATTTGAGTAGCTTGTGAAATTGACAATGCCTCAGTTTTATTATCAATAAAATTGGGAGGGGGGTAGACAAAGCAAAACAAAAATACCTTATATGTTTTGAGTTTTTTTTGCATGTATAAGAAATCACATAGAATTCACCTCATGTGAGCACTCAAGAAATTGTACTTACTATGACCTGGATAAAGAAATAGACTCTTTCTAAAATGAGCTTATGTGTTTTGGAGCTGATTTCACATTATCTACAGGGCAGATAGAAACCCTCATTTAGCAGTTTGCAAAATTAAGCCATCAAGTTAACTTCATGGAATTTCAACTTTGTTGCAGAGGCATCTGTACTTTCAAATAAGTGCCAAGCTCACCTTTGTGTGCTTGCATCCAACTGTGATAAGCCTGTGTATGCCAAGTTGGCAGAGGCCCTCTGTGCTGAACACCAAATCAACCTATTTAAGGCTGACAACAATAAGAAACTAGGGGAATGAGTAGGCATCTGTAAGTTCGACATAGAGGGAAAGCCCCGTAAAATGGTGGGTTGCAGTTGTGTGGTGGTTAAGGACTATGGCAAAGAGTCTCAGAAAAAGGATGTCCTTGAGGTGTACTTCAAATGCAAGAAATGAACACATAACCTTGGCTTTTGTTTCTCAGAACAAAACAAAAAAACAACAACAAAAATGAGCTTATGATTCTGTTGGAAAGTCATATCAAGAATACAAATAACTTGGAATTGGGAATGTGAAGAATTTGGGCTTAATGTGGAATTTTCAGCTTCTTGTATTCTGAAATGGAAAGCTGGAGCAAATGTTGATCTAAAATCTAAAAGGTCAAGTGCACTAAGATCAGAATACAAGTATTCAGAGCACAGAATGAATCTGATCCCAAGGCAGAGTGTGTAACTTCTGTGGCCTGTTTTGTATTTCCTGCATGAGTCTCACTCAGGGGCTGAGGGTCAGTGCAAAAAGTATAGTTGTTTGATAGAGTGTTGAATCCCTGTCGCTGTAGAACTGGTATTGTTGTTGTTGTTGTTGTTTTTGATATTTGGTTATAAGATAGAAGGAAAAATATGGTGATAGAAATGTTTTCACAGTTTGTTTTCAGTCTGTGAATATCAAAAAATAAAGTTAGTAAATATTAATTGACTATTATTCTAACATTACTGCTTATTTTATCTTAAGCCATACATTGTTTTTGTGCATGACAGTAATTCTCCTTCTTGTTTTGAGTTTGTCTTTAAATAAAACAAGGTCTGTGAAAGTTCCTAGCAGAAATGGTAGAACACAGTTTATTCTCTTTTGGTTAGTGTTCTTCTTTACTTTTCCTTCCTTTCCTAGATCATTGTAAGAAAAATGTGTATCAATATGTTCTGTTTAAAATGTAAAATAAGAAATGTGAGTTACAGCTTCCATGATTAGATGCTGATGAAAGTACTATAAACAGAAGAAAAACTAGATTAATTTCATAGGTAATATCAGTTCCTCATTTTTAAAAATGGAAAGAAATAAATAGAAATAACCTGCATTATACTTTTTAAGATTAAATTTTTTAATATACATTCAAGCATTTGCTTGAAAATTTCTAAAATGTAGGTTTTTATATGGCTCTATTCTATATTCCAAAAGAGAAAAGTAGTTTATTTCTGTATCACTGCAGCTTTCTTTTCATGTTGTTATATTACATTCCTCATTTCTGAATGTGAATGCTATTTCTCTTCTCCACTTTATTACTTAGTTCAGGTCATAAATCAATTTTGAGTAAAACCTCTTAAACTAAAGCACTGTTAATCACCTAGTTGTTGGTTATTTCCCCTGTTCAGCTTTAAAAGTTCAAAATACAAGGTGAGACCAATTATTGTGTTCTTTTCCCTTATGATTTATAATTATAAAATAAGCAAAATAAAATGTGTAAAACCAATTTCTAAATAACTGGTCATTGGCATTTTAAACAATGTTAAAAAATGTTCTAGCAAATATTCATTTACTCTTAATGAAATAAATTTTTTAGTGAATTCCTTCAGAAAACACTGTTGATTGAACTCCTTTCCTTTAGCCTTTTGAAAATCACTAAAAAAAATAAAAATGACAAAATTTGGAAGGTGTACTTTTCCATTACTACCTTTATAAAGATAAACAATATTAAGTGTTAATTCCTCAGAGCTGATTGTTATCAATTTACTGAATCAAAGTTTCAGTAAAATTTGAATAATTTGCTGTCATTAAGTTTTTAAAGACTTTTCTTCTTACTACCACTTAGTACAAATTAGAACACAATTTCTATATTTGATTGCAGCATTTGACTTATTGTCTTGCATTCAAATAATATGAAGGTACACATATTGGTTAAACATTTTTTTCTGTCTAAAGATTATTTAGATACATAGTATTACTTCTTTTCTATGGATAAAATGCCAATTACACATCATTCATTCAACATTATATAAAGACCACTTAGTATTTACAAGATCTGTACTTAGTAATGAATATTAAAGTGATCAGGATAAAACTCTCGAGAGGACAAGGAGAACTCTGCCTCAGAATTGAAGAATATACCTTGGAATCCCTTAGCTATAGATGTACAAGGAATAGCTCCTAAGTCAACTTCAGGGCAGGAGAGACAAGAGAATATGAAACAGGAAAGAGAAGTTGCTGGGAGGTAGCACACGTGATAGGAAAAGTAAATAAACCATTTGTCGAACAATTCAAAAGCTAAAAAGCAAAATATTTATTGATTATCTACATTCATTCTAGAGTAGCACAGGGTCTTTTCACATCTGATTAACTTTGTTTCATTTGGCATAATCACTTGTTTTGATAGAGTAGGAAAAGGGGGAACAGGTTGGGAGAAAACATCCTGCAGTTATAACTTCTCAAGAACAGGGACTGAAAAGTGTCTCCTTTATAACCCTACTTTCAGCACTTTGCTCAGGGCCAGCAAATCGAAATTCTTAATTAAAAAAAAAAAAGGTTGGTGCAATCTTTAAAGGATTGCCAAGTTAACTGACCTCTTATCTCCAACATGCCCTAGGGAAGAAGTTAGCAAAGAGCACTAGGCCTACCACCTCCTGTCACTTATCAAGAATCATTTATGTTAATAATCCCTTCTTTAAAAGCAAGTTAGGCAGGAAATTTAAGTGGATTCACACTTCTACATAAATTACCTCCATCAGATAACCAAACAAATTGCTTTTCTTTTTATGCCGTCTCAGATCTTCTGCCCCAGGTATTAATTTCAAGCAGTGGAGGACTGGTGTGAATTTCTTTGGGAACCCTGGCCATTTGGGTCTTACTGAATCTGCTTGGGGAAACAGAAGGAGGGCATGGAAACAAGAGAGAAAGGTGAAGTTAAAACAGAGAGAAAACACTGAAAAGAAACTTTCCCTACTTTTTTTTTTACCTGCAACCTTCCTATGAGTTAGAAAACCCTCTCAAGGACATTTGTAGTGAGTTACTAATGCCTGAGCTAATGCAAAATAATAAGACCTGAATTTGATTTGGTTCTGTATACCAGCAATAATCAGTGGCTTATGACCAGGAACCCAGATATGATTTGAACATGTGCCAAAAGTCCATGATATTTGTTACTCAAGAAGAACACAAGGAAATACATAAATTCCAAATAATCTAATTTTTCCTGTGGGTGTACGTTTGTTGTTTTTTTTTTAGCCCAGAACCAGATGATCGGTTCTGTTTTTCATGTTTGAATATATTTAACTAAGGTAACTGAATGTAGCAACAATGAAGTTGCGATAGTGGCCGAAGTTCATGGATCAGTGTCCATGGCAATGCATTGAATCGAGTTTCTGCTCCCTTTTTTAATAAAAAGGGAGATTGACTAGAAGAGAACATTGCCACCTTATTCATTATGTATAGCTCATTAGTTCTCTTGTCAACTTTCTTTGCTTTAATCAGTTGAAAGGAAAAAGCTTCACAGATTTTCAGTAGGAAGCATATGGTGCTGTAGCTTATCGGTAATGTGTGACCGTATATTAAAAGGTGCCCCTGACCTTGACCATGCATCCTTCCCAAGTTGCCGCTTGTAAATCCTGTGATCAATAAATGAAATAGTATTCTGGCCCCTTCAAACTCACCTTCAAATATCTGTTTCCTTCCTACCTCATCTAAGCTTCTGTAAAATGTTTTTTTCCCTCTGTAACAGGCTCCAATCCTCTTTGTATTGTAAGTTTCATTAAAGAAGGGCTTAGCACCATTCTTCAATATTAAGATATGATGACAAAATAATGAGTTAACAAGATTAGTATTTTAAGAAATCCAACCCTACTTAAATGTCTAAATGGATGCTGCATCCTTCTAAGGAGTTACCTGAATGGCAATATATTTATTCCAAGGGCGCTGCCATTCTGTGTAGGTTCTTGCTGTTGTTCCTTTGAAACAGTGTTTAGAACCTATTTTCAATCTTCAATACATTATAATTAAGCCTCAGTTTTCATTATTTACTACAGGTGCAACTTTTTCAACTTTTAAAAAATAACCAAGAGTATTACACATTCACCAATGTATTTTCTTTCTCTTTGTATATAGTGGTGAATACATTGAGAAAAGCAAAAGACTGGAGATGGGTCGATGCTGGAATACAACCAGGACCAATCTACCTTGGACCTTATACCCCTTTTTTGTCTCTTGGGTTTCAGGTATCAAAGCACACTGAGAGCCATCCTAGCTCTTGGAGATGCCATGTGCTTAAGTAAAATGAACTTTATTATTTTCCAAGTGTATCAAAGCATTGCAAGGTACTGGTCAAGTAACTTATAAAACTTACTTTTTCCATTACAAGGGAATAATGAAAATATCTGTTCAATTTGTTCCTTGGGATACGTGAGAAAAATATCAAATATTTCAACGGAAAAAGATTATTTTTGAGAAAGAGTTACTTACGGAAATGAGTATATTCAAAATTCTTAGATTGCAAGAAGCATTTAATATATCAAAACTTATTAAACAAGGTAGAAATTACACTTATAAAAATAGTTCCTACAACTTAAAGATCTTTTTTCTTATTCCTATTTTGAGTGCACCCTTTCTAACATATCAAGTTACATTAAAATGTTACATGTATTATTTGGAAAAGAAAATTGAAACGTTATTCATTTAATCACTGATTTTCGCATGAGCACAGTCATGCGTTCTTGGAGTTAAATCATTATCCTTAGCTATACTTTTTTCACACTGCATCCCTACCTCCCAATTTTCTCCAGATCTAATATACCTCTTCCCAGTTCCCTCCACTTCCCCTGTGCTGAAAATTACACTGTTCATGTGCAGTGCTTCTGAGAGGAGTATGTTATTCAAATGAGCATTCTAAAAGCTGAAAAAATATTGAGAACTAATGAATTAAATCATAGCTATCTACAAGCATTGAATAATAGTAAGAGGTATACAGTAGAATTTAATCATTAATTAAAGCCATAGCTGGGCTTTTTCTAAAATAATAGACTTTTAAAACCAGTAAATATATATATAAAATATCTGCAATTTAAAATAGTTTTGTGAAATTATAACAACACATACATATGTAGGCTTGGATCTAAAACACTGGACAAAAGCAGAAGGAAATGCCTTTGCATTTAAAATAAGTGTAGACAAGTTTGCAATGGTTCTGCATATAAATTTGCTTCATGCATAATTACAAATCAGTTATAGCTTTCATTCTTTGAAGTAAATTCAAAACTCTCTTACTTTCACAGTATTAGGGAGATAAATCAAATGTTTCTTTAATGCCTACTTTTATTCTGTCCACACCCAGTTTTTGAGGGCTGCTGTCACAATGCCAAAAGCATAGACTGAACGTTTAATAATGTTGCTGATGTGATAAAGAGAATCTGCAGTGATAGTATCTAGCAGTGTAAGTGCTGAGCTCATTTTGTACCTTTAAATAAAACTAAACCACCACTAGTTTCTTAAAGGGCCTTTAAAAAAAGCTCATCATAAGAGCAGCATGATTTGTTTATCATAGAGAAAGATATGCTTGCTGATTTTATGTATTCAAAAGAGAGGTGGTTATGTTTACATTTACAATGGTATTGCAATTTATTTTCTATAAGTAAGCAAAAAATATTGGCTAAACATAATGTAAAATTCATTTTAAAAAAGCCACAAAGTACATCTTAAAATTTGCACTGAATTTGAAAAAAAAAGTAAAAATGCCATAAGTAAATCAGGGCCCACCAGTGTGCAAGGTTTTTATTTCTCAATTAAAACCAAAATGCTTAGTAATGTTATTTTAGTTTACATATACCTTTAAAAAGTATTTATACTCTGTTTCTTTCTCTTTTTTTAAGGGTAAACAGTTATTTTTAAATTTTTGAGGTATCTCCATACTGCTTTCCGCAGTGGCTGCACCAGCCTGCATTCCCACCAGCAGGGCAAAAGGGATCCCCTTTCTCCACATCCTTGCTAGTGCTTATTGTTTGTTGATTTATTGATGATAGTCATTCTGACGGGTGTGAGATAATACCTCATTGTGATTTTAATTTGCATTTCTCTGATGATTAGTGATGTTGAACATCTTTTCATATATTGATTGGCCATCTGTATGTCCTTTTAGAAGTGTCTATTCAGGTCCTTTGTCAATTTTTTTTTAATTGGATTTTTTTTTGGGGGGGGGCATTGAGTTTTATAAGTTCTTTTTGGATATTAAACCCTTGTCAGATGGATTGGCAAATATGCACTCCCATTCAGTGGGTTGTCTTTTCATTTTGTTGGTGGTTTCCTTTGCTGTGCAAATACTTTGTAGTTTGATGTAGTCCCATTTTTTTATTCTCTTTTATTTCCCTTGCCTGAAGAGATTTTTCAGAAAAAATGCAGCTACATACAATGTCTGAGACTTTACTGCCTATGTTTTCTTCTAGGATTTTTATGGTTCTAGGTCTAACATTTAAGTCTTTAATCTGTTTTGAATTTATTCTTGTGTATGGCATAAGAAAGTGATCTAGTTTCTTTTTTCTGCATGTATCTGTCCAATTTTCCCAGCACCATTTGTTGAATAAATTATCTTTAGCCCATTGAATGTGCTTGCTCCCTCTATTGAATATTAATTGACTGTAAAGGTGTGAGTTCATATCTGTTCCCCTCTATTCTGTTCCAGGGTCTATGTGTCTGATTTTTATGCCAGTACCAGGCTGTTTTGATTACTATGGCCTTGTAGTTTAGTTTGATATTAGATAGCATGATTCCTCCAACTTTGCTCTTCTTTCTCAAGATTGCTGTTGCTGTGTGGGGCCTTTTGTTGTTTCATATAAATTTTTGAAATATTTGTTCTAGTTCTGTGAACTATGTCATTGGTATCTTGATAGGAATTACACTGAATCTATAGATTGCTTTGGGTAGTATGGACATTTTAATGACATTAATATAACTACCTTATGACCCAGTGATTCCACTTCTGGGGATTTACCTGGAGAAACCTGAAATACTAATTAGAAAGCACATAAGCACCCCTATGTTCATTGCAGCATGGTTTACAGTTGCCAAGATATGGAAGCAGCCCAAGTGTCTGTCAGCAGATGAATGGATAAAACAACTATGGGACATTTACACAATGGAATACTACTCGGCTATAAAAAAAGAAGACAATTTTACCCTTTGCAACAGCATGGATGGATCTGGAGAACATTTTCTAAGTGAAATGAGCCAGTCAGAGAAAGACAAATACCATATGATCTCAGTCATATGTGGAATCTGATGAACAAACTGATCTAACAAACAAAACAGAGACAGACTCATAGTTGGAGAGCAGATGACAGCTACTAGGGGTAGGAGTTAGTGGATAGAAGGATTGAGCAAAAAGAAAAAGGACTCATGGACATGGACAACAGTGTGGTGATTACTGGGGGGAGGGGGTATAAAGGGGATAAATGGTAATGGAAAAATACAATAAAAAAAAGATAAGCAGTCAGCTAATGATCACTGATGCAGTTTTATGTTATAATAAATCATAGCACCAATCTGTTTTGTGTTAGTAAATATGAACAATGACCTTTTCCTTGAAATTATTCAAGGTGTACCTAGAAAGATATACAGATATATCTGTTATATATTTATCTGTTACATATGTCTGTTATATATAAAAACATATATCTTTATATATATAACAGATATATATCTGTTATATATCTAAAGCTATACATATCTGATATGTATAAAGATATATATCTGTTTTTAAATGCCTCATTCATTCCCTGATATGTCTAGGAGACAACCAACAGTTTTATTTGCTATATGAAACAAATTTTTTATGTGCCTTCATTTATTTTATCCCGTGAGTCAATGAGCTCAAAGAGAAACAACAACAAAAATAATTGGAGAAATTAACAGTGAAGATGTAAAATAAATCAAGTCACTCTATCTCACAATTTCTTCATATTCAGATACAATAAATGTTGGCTAAGTAATACATGAGCAAGTAATTTTTATGTTTAAAATTTGGAATAAAAGCTAAGAGGATAAGAAGTAAAAGCGTTTAAATTTAGTGTAGGAGTGGATTTCAGAATTTTAAAGTGACTATATATAATCTCTTTAAAATTATGAGGGGCGACCCCCAAATATATGAGGGGGAACCCCCCAAAAATAGGATTATTTTCTGGAGGGAGGGCCACTTCTAATACAGGCTTTCCCTGCTAGGTGAGTGTTCTAGGAACCCATCTGTATCAGTGCACCAACTGGCATTGTTGTGAGAGGCTGCGTTCAGCGTTAGTGAATTTTTTTGAAGACTCTTTCAATGCATTTGCCTATTTCATAATCTGTGATTTACAAGTGCATCTGCCCACGCCGTGCTGAATGTGCAGCAATTTTTGATAAAAAATGGCATGACCTCCATGCTTCACCCTCCCTATTCACCCAATATCACCTCGATTTTTTTTGTTGTTCCCCCGGATGAAAAAAGTTCTCAAAGTGAAACGTTTTGTGGATGTGAAAGAGGTGAAGCAAAAAGTGGTAGAAGCACTAAAAGGGATCAAAATCGACAAGTTTGAAAACTGTTCTGAGCAGTGGAAAGAACATCTCTATAGGCATATTGCATCAAATGAAGAGTCTTTGAAGGTGACTGAAGTTTAAATGTAAAAGGATAAATATGCGATTTTTTATAAATAATTTCCGTTTTGGGGGGACTCCCCCATATACACACATACACACACAGTTTCGGTTTTCACTTTTTTAAAGATAATTTGTGCTGTTTTAGTTTTATTTTATTGGCATTCGCTATTATTTTAGTTTCAGGTATAGAGCCTAGTAGTTAGATAATCATACACTTTAGAAAGTGTTTCCCTTGATATTTCAAGTCCCTCCAGCACCGTACACTGTTATCACAACATTATTTACTGTATTCCCTACGCTGTCCTTTACGTCCCCATGAATATTTTGAAACTACCAATTTGTACTCCTTCATCCCTTCATCTTTTTCGCACAGCTCCCCAAACTCCTTCCTCTCTGGCAACCATCGATTTGTCCTCAGCGTCCCTGACAGACTAGGTATATTTAGAGGTACATGACCTCTGTCCTATTATAAGGTAGACACGTTTGTGTTTATAATTTTTAAAATATAATCCTGTAAACTCAAGCATGATTTTGACATATACTTTCCTTTTGCTATCAAAGAATGCTGGTGTTTGGCCATGGAATGGGGTTTTATCTTTCTTCATAACACTGTTACCAATAAACACATAATACAATGAAAAGACATATGTATTTTTCTCTTTATAATATTCAAAGGATAAAAATATAAGGAGGAAATCATTTGATAATTCTGGTTCTATTTTTTCATATAGGTCTCTAGATTTCTGCAGTTCGATGTCTTTAACATAAATCGTCAATGTATAGACATGACTGACAACAAAAAAGCAGTTGGGATTGTACAGTTCTTATGGTATGAGAAATGCTCCCCCGCTGCCCGAAGTGAGGTTAGATATTTAAATGTCTTCTGAAACTAAACTAAAGTGTTTCAGTAAAGTAATGAAAGCATTTCAGTTCCAATTTGGAGACCTGCTTTTCTTATCAATTTAAATCTATTTTCATATGTATATTTACCATATAATATTCAATTTACATATATGTACATATATTTACCATATTTTACCTTTTATAAAATCCTAAAGTTGCAAGTTTTATAAACAGAAAAAAATATGTACAATATCATATAGTATAAAAAATTATTGGTCCCTTAGTGATCCATCGGATGAGATTCCTTTAAACTAAAAGAAAATCGTCACTTGCACTCTTTAGTCTCCATTTAAAAAACAAAAACAAACTGATTCCAATAATCTTCTGAATCCCTTTTTAGCCAACAGCTCTGTAACATCTTGCTTCTTCACACGATACTGCCTTTTTAGCCAATTCCAATTTAGAGAGACGAGTAACCGTGGCTCCATCCAATTTTCCACATGACATCTGTGGCAGCAGTGGTGTTCACAGGACCTCTCTTCTGGAGAGCTCTCCCTTAGGGGCAGCTTACATTTCTGTAAGAAAGTCATTGACACAGGAATCAGTCAGGGCTCTGCATTAGAGCTAGAAGCTTCCTGGGCTCAGATGCTGACAAGGCCATGTTTCTTCCAGACTTCCTGCCCTTCCCCCATGAAGCTCTGTTCCCTCAGTCTGGCAGGGAACTCTCCTCTGGACTAGAGGGTGACAGACCCCCTTTGATGATGAGCAGCCAAAGGCACAGGGCACAGACTCTTTCTATTCATCCCGCTGCACAGCTGTGGCGACTGGATCCTGCCCCAGTGTCAAAAATGGGGGGCGGGGCTTCAGCTTCAGCCACAGGGGAAGCAGTCTAAGTACAAATGAACTGCCTTAGCCTCTCTGAATTTATCTTCCCCCAGTTGTCCTGACTTAAGATCCACCCTTTATTTATTTTACTGAAACTTTATAATTGTACAGTGACCATCTTTTTTATAGACTCATGAAAAAATAAGAATAATCATGTTTTCACACCTCAGAAGACATTTTCGTATATGAATAGCGTGGTAGATATGTGACATTAATATTTTTATAACAACATCTTCTCTTATTAAACCCTAGGTTCAGCATAAAACATTCTCATTGATTCCAACACTATTATATGCTTTGCCTCACTGCAGTTTGTATGGGATAATAATAATGACTCAGTGGATTTTTTTACCTTTTTGTGTGAACAGCAAGTTTGCATATTTTGTGATTAAACTGCTCATCTCTTAAGGAACGCTAGCATGTTCACCAGCCGTTTTTAGAATGACATAAAAAAGAATCTATAGCAGGTGGCTATTTCCAGCCAAGCAAAGCTTTAAAAGCACATAAAGAGTTAAGGCAACTGTACAAATGAATATGCTAATAAGGGCATGATTTATCTCTGAAGAAACATATTTATTGTGTCTGCTATTTGATTAGATGGCCTCAATGTTCAATTAATCAGTTACCTTTCAATATCATTCCTGAGAGCTGCTTAATTAATCTGTTGCACTGCAACCCTGTTCATTCTCCCAGCAATCCTTTGCCCCATTTCAAATGACAAAACTCAGGAACTGTGCCACATAAAGACTTTATGTCAATGTTAGGTGAAGGTTGATAAATGGCTTACCTTTTTTTTTTCTTTATTAGGTTAATCAAACTAATCAGCCTTATAGAATTTACATTTGTCAAAAAATTTTAATGGATTGAGCTCTGACTGCTGTGGCTCAGTGGGTTGAGCATCATTCCACGGACCCAGGGGCCCCCTGCTTGAGTTCTGGTCAGGGCACATGCCTGGGTTGCTGGCCGGGTCCCTGACTGGGGGCAAGCACGAGGCAATTGACCGATGTCTCTCTTAGACATCGTTGTTCCTCTCCCTCACTGACGTTTCTGTCCCTCTCTTTCTACCTCCCTTACCCTCTCTCTAAAAATAATTAAGTAAACTCTTTTAAAAAGTTTTAATGGGTTGAAATTAATGAGAAATAAAGGATGAAAGATACCTAGAGATTGGAGGCACTGTTTGTATACTTCAATGGTAGTATACTATTTTTATCATGTAGATTGTTTTCTCATCTTTTTCCAGATGATGAATTTATAAAATATTGCTAATTAAAGCTAGCCTAGTTTATTATGCTATACTGCCGCATCTCAATAATTAACAAATAAAGCATGATAGGTTCCTGTGTCTTTGAAGGAAGAAGGTTCTACATATTTACTGTCTTCTGGGCATTACTTATTGCTTCCCAAATGGTATTAATAATCATTCCAGTAAAAGTTGTATCAATATTTACCACAGATTTGCCAGTTTGAAGGTGCCCCAAATGTAACATAGAGTAGCCACTCCAAATAATGGTTGATACTCCAACAATTAAAACACAGGGTCACATGATTTTCCTCACTTTATATGTTTCCCACAGTTGGAATCTCTTCACTTTCCTTTCTTTTCTCTTGATGTAGACTGAAACTCCGTATCATCCCTCAGTGTCACTCCCCTTCGTTCTGCAGAAGCAGAGGCATTTTGGTAGAAGTTCTTCCAAAATTGGTATGCAGATCTCAGACCATCTGCTTCATCTTCCTATTGCCCTAGGACAACTTGATCTTCCACTACCCCCCTTTGGACCCTCTTAGCATTTTGAGAGAATTTAAAATACTAGAGTCAATCACTGTTATTTTTCCTCCTAAAATTAAATATTCATAAAAACATAGGGTAGTGTTTTTTAATTGCATGAGTGCCATAAACCCTTCTAAGAAAACCACTAGTAATATGTGTGTTATATTTGAGTGCTGTTAATTTGCCTGGTGCAACTTTAAGTTTTAAATAAACATATGCATTTATTATTTAATTTCATCTTCTCTGCAAATCACCCCTGTGTTCTATTATTTTACCCATTGTACACATGAGAAAACTGAGGCACTGGGAAATGAAACCACTTGCTTAAGAGCGTATACTCACCCTATTTGAAAAGGAGATAACATTATATTTATAATTTTTAAATGTAATTCTGAAAATTCTAGCAGGTTTATGAAAAGTGCTTTGCTTTTATCAACTAATACTATAGTAAAATAATACCTTCTTGTAACTAATTCCCACTCATAGACAAAAATTGCACACAAACAAAAAAAAATTATCCAAGAGATTACCTATTAGCCAGGTCTCATTTAGTGGCAACTAACAGTAAACAAACCAGTGGCAAGTGAGGGCTTTTTTCAGACTGCTGCCCATTTCTGGGCAGAGGTAGAAATTTTCTCTTTGGTACTCATGTAGCCATGGTTTTCTATACTAAAATAATCATTTAAATAAGGGTATTTGTAACTGTTTCCTCACATTACTTTCCTAATAGACCGTGTGGCATGTATTATCTTGTTCATCTCGATATTCCCCAGGGCTTTATACAGCATCTGACATTGTGAATGTTTAGTTAGTGTCTTCTGAATAAATTACTGAATGGTCACCTGCCTATTTTAGATGAGCAATAAATTGTTGGTGCTACCATAATTCAAGCCTTATTGTACATCGTGGTTATTTGTAAAATTGTCATCTACTTTTCCTGCCAATTAGACTGTAAGCCCCAGTGGGGCAGGGAGTTCTCTCTCCTGCAGTACCTAGCAAAAGGCTTTGAACATAGTAAGTATTCAACACATGGTTCTTGAATTGAATTTTAACACCCCTCCAACAAATTTCCCTATAGTCTGTTTGAACTTCCAAAACGATGCCTTTCTCGTCATATGCTCATTAAAGAGGTATAAAGAAGGAATCAGAAAACTTCCTGGGGAAATCATTTCTTCTCTTAGTTCCTGCTCTCTGACTTTTTACGTGGTCCGCTGACTAAGGGTTAGGCTCTGGCAGAGAAGGGACAGAAAACTGTGGGAGGAAAAGCGGTACCATGCACTACAAGCTGCAAGGAAATAAAAAAGTCTACTGAATTTTCTGACAGCAGAAAAAGACTGGAGGAAATTGTTGGGAATATTTATTCAAGGAGCATCTTGGGAGAGAAGAGGCAGAGAAGAGCGGAGGCGGGAGGAGGCAGTCAAAGTGAGGCAGTATTGACAGTGTTTGGCGTAGACTCTCTCTGGTATGACTAATTGAGAATTGATTGTGCATGCAGAAAGGTTATGTTTTATTAAGGGAAACCTTTTTCCCTTTTGTCTTTATGAAATCTGCTCTTCTGCAGATGTAATTCCCTTCCCATACGAAACCCTCATTAATTTATAATTCACTGCATCGCTATAAAAGTGCTGCGCAGATTTCCTGTTTCTCTCGCACGCAGGGCTTCCAATAGAGGCTGTAAAGTCAGGTAGGATAGACGCTGAAATGCTGCTTGTCTTGAGGGCTGCGTGCCAGACTTGCTGGTGCCAAAACACTTCACCATTCGTCTCTTACATCATTGTAAATGTTTCGAAGTGCCATTTTGCAAACTCCATGAAAGTGGATTTGGGCTCTAAAACAACTCTTTTACTCTTGGCTATAAATTGACTCTGGTTTCTGGAATCTGAAGTCAAAACTAAATGGAGTCTATTAGCGGGGCTCTGTTAATTTTAAGGACAGGTACCCGCACAGAGGGAAGGGCATCATTTCGCCTAACGCAGACTCTGAGGGCAGAGGCAATGGGAATGGAGAGAAGAAAATAAATCGTATTCCACCATCCTAACCGTTCTCTCTGCCAGGAAATTTTACAGAGCTTGGGAAGTCACTGGATACACAGATATAGCGATCGAAATGGCTTTTCAATTTCTAATGGCAAAAAAATAAAATAAAATGCCCTTAGTGAAGCTAGGAATTAAAGGAGTAGATTTAGCATCACTTTTTATTGAATCCCACTTGACTGATATATAGAATACAGGAAGATGGCTCCTCAATGTAGATACTTTTTTAAAATTTAAACATCTTGAATATGAAATGCCAAAAGGATGTATAGATGGAGACTTCCAGTCTTTTTAGAGATTTCAAGTAAATATGGAGGGTGTGTGTGTGTCTCTGTGTGTGTGTGTGTATTGGCATGAGTATATTTGCACAGAATATCATTCAGGGGTTAAACTGCCACACACCCCACAGATTTAAGCAGAGAACATAAATAAAGCAGGTGGGATTAAAAGAAATGTGTGCCTGGACTAAAGGAGCAGCTCTTCAGCTCTGATTGATTTTACTGCCAAACACGGATGCAGATCGGGTGTGACCAGATCTTGTATCTTCCCAAGAGAAACTAGAAAACTGAATTTTTTGTTGTTGTTATGCAGTCTCACGTGAATATCTGCAGCTAGCTAAATACTGAAATTTTGTGATGGTCAAATAAAACATGTATATGTGACAAACTTAGCTACAAGCTTGAGACCTTTGTGTTAGAATCTACTTGGGAAAAAAATGTTTAACATATTAAGCAATTCAAACATAGTATAAGCTATAACATAATTAGATGTTAAATTAAATAAAATGAGGTGCCAATTGACAAACCTGTAAGCGTAGAAGAGGTGAGATCAGTGTTGGCTGAGGTTAAAATCAGAATTATGTGAAGAAGTGGGATGTTATCTGAAACTTGAAGAGTGGGTGGCCATCAGTGGTGGAAAGCAGGGAGAAAACACAACAAGTGAGAAGAGTAGTGTGGAACCTAGAGATGATCATTTGGGAAGACAGTGAATAATTTATACTTACTGGGAGCTGGAAACATTTCTGCTAGCTCCTAGTTCATTGTTTTCTCTTTCATGCTCTACCATCTCATACTCTGACCTAGAATATTTATTGAATACCAACAGTATGCTAAGCACTAACCACTCCAGGCTCTGGAGGACAGTATCAGGACCTATTAATGCTCTAGACATACTCTCCTATGCATATGGACAGCGATCAGACCCAACCTTATTACAGATTAATTACATGAATGGTCACACTAGATACATTTTAATTTTAGAAGAAAGTGGAGCTACTTGAGAATTTCCATAATTCTGGGAAATGGTAGTCAAAATATAATATTTTGAATATGATTCTATACCAAGCATCAAATACTTATCTCAAATATTTCTAGAAGCAAATGAGCAAAAACAACCTCATATTCATCAAAAGTTTATTAAAAAGTTGGAAGCGGATGGCCAAACTAAAATAACGGTTTGGTCAGGTAATGAATAACTTCTATTCAATAGCCATTTAATAAATATTTATCAGGGCAAATATTGAAATCAGTATAAGTAATATTTTTATACTTGTGTTTTCTTGCTTCTCATGCCTTTTGAGGACATAGAACATAGATTTAGCAGACAGATAGATAGAGAGAATAAAAGAAAGAAAAAACTATTTTGGGGAGGGTGATACTGGTGTGTTCTTCAAAACATTGTTGATTATATATTTTATTATAGGAAAAAATAGCATACATATGCAAATATAAAAATATTTGTTTCTTTTTCAGAAAATGCCTTTATACTCTAAAATATGACTATGTGTTTTTACTTATTATATATGAAGTATATATCAAAGGTCCATATTTAACAGTGTGAAGTGTAATGTGTTTTAAAAATAATTATGTTATTAATTAATGAATATGAGTAAGTTCTGGAAGGAAAAACAAATTTTATTCAAATTTCATTGCCCAAAGCAAAAACGCTGAAGAACATATAGCTAAAAAAAGTGTATGTTGACATTTCAAACTCAGTGTTATTCTTAAAACGTGATCATATAGTTGAAAGCCATTCGAAAAGAATTAAAGTCTAAATAGTTTAATATTAAACATGTACTTACAAAGCCTGTTTCCCTGGTCTAACCTTTCCAGCTGTGTCTCACAGTCTTATCTAGGCACTTTTCGAAGACACAGAGAATATTAGCTGTGCACTCTTTAAATATAACTTGTTAATTGAGAGAGATCAGATCCATATGTACAAGGAAAATTAAGTGGCAGTGTAACCATTGTAAATCAGTGTCTTGAATATTATTTTAAAAAGTTACTCTTTTATAACTGACATACTACACAACAAATATAATGCAATTTAACCTTACTTTGTTGCATATGTGTCACGAAACCATATTTCAATCATGAAAAGGGATATAAATCAGTGTAACTTAATAATTCTGATTAAAAGCTATATACCCAAAAGAAACATCCCAGTATTTGAATTTCAGTAATATTTCACTTCCCTCAGTCCTATTTCTGCTGTGTCAGCACAACATTATTTCAGGCAGCAGACATGGGCGGTTGTCTCTCCAATGTTGGCTCTCTTGCATACATTTTACTGCCTGTTCAGATGGAATTTTTATCTTCACAAATATATTTTCCAGTTTGCCTATTTCTGTATCCAGTAGGTCTGTATGTTAAGATGGTAAAAGTGCGGCAATCTTTAAGTTACGTATCTTTATAAACAGAATGTTCTAACAGTGAACAACTTGATACACTTTCTTAAGTCATTTTGATAAAAACCAAAATGTTTTTACTAAGTTTTTTTATTTGCAGTGTACAAGATTTGGGAATTTTGAAGGCTTTGAGAAAAAGAAGATTGCTCAATGGGTACCACTTGCATCACAAAATTAGACTAATTCTCTTGAAAAGTTTAAAATTGGCAATTACCCTAAAAAATTCGTTTGTTGACTTTTAGAGATAACACAGATGTATACTACATTTTCATGGTAAATGTGTTAAACTATGTAATTGTGGAACATTGAGGCCATGGATTGAGAGATACAATATAGCTACTTAGAAATTTGGGAGATTTTGTTGTGTTACTCAACTATTTTCCCTGAAGTCACTTAGCCAATAGAAGGGCTAGCAGTTTCCCAGAAACTGCAAAGTGCTTCGTCTGGATGATTGACAATTCATAAAATTTGCATCCTTCAGAAGAAAGGTTTTTTTTTTTAATGCAGAAATATTTTGTTCACCGCAAGCAAGATTAAAATAAGCTAACAAAATGTGAAACTTGTTTTGTCACATTCAGTGCCTGTGAAATATCTGCGGCTCTCGAAGAGCGAATCTGTCATCCCGCATATCAGTGCAAGGCAGTGCATGGACAGGGACAGTGATGTCTTAGATAGTTAGATACCCTTTTTCTTGTCCTGGAATTTTATTATAAAGTATTTATACAATCAGATTATTTCACCAACATTTTTACAGAAAGCTTCTAAGAGGAATATTTGACTCTAAGAAATGTAACAGTAGTGGAACAATAATTGAAAACATTTAGTAAGTTACCATTGTTTGCTTATGTGGCACATAATCCTGGTTCTCAAACAGCTTTCAGTTAGTAAAAGAAGTGGTGAACATTTTAGAAAGAAAACTTTTTCTCTTTAGCAAACATGTATAGGTGACTTTTGGTTACACAAGACAGACAAATAGCAATCCATGAAGAGATTAAAGAAAAAGGGGCCATGTTTTTTCTTTGTATTTTTTCTTCATAACTATAAGCAAAATAGGACAAATAATAAATTAAATTGCATTGGATACCACTAGAATAATGGAGTACATTTTCTACTTTAGAAAAAACTGTATGTTATCATCAAAAGAACAGGGATAAAATCTTATTAAGGAGTGATTGTTTTTCCTAAAGAGGTGACTACATTTGTTGATTAACAGGGTTTTCATATGAGGACTCTATTGTCTTTGGAAAAGTGGCAACCTAATAGCATTGTGGAAATTATTTACAGCAGCTGAAAGTACAAGACAGTAGTTTGGTGGAGGAAATATCAGAATACATGTGACACTTCCTGAATAGTTTTGAGATATAATTTGCATTTAGATCTTAATTGTACATTTCAATGAGCTTTGACAGATGCATTCAGTGGTGTCACCAACCTAATCAGTATATACAAAATCTTCCTCACCCCCAAGAGCTCCCTTCTGTCCCTTTGCAGTCAATCTCTATCCCCTGCCCAGAGATAATCCGTGTTAAATTTCTATCACTGTTCTTATATTTCTAAGAAATGCAGTAATATGATAAAAACTTAGAAATTTTCTTAATAAAAAAAATTAACTACTGGTAGAAAAGGCAAGCAAGATTGGACAGGATATGAGAGCCTCGTTTACATTGTTCATGGGCTAAGGAAAAAGAACCTCTGTAGAGAAAGAGCTAGAAGATTCAAGAGAGGGGACATGTGATTTTCAAAGAGTAGAAACACATCTTTCCTGAGCTGGAGATAAGAAATGTGTAAACATACATTCAGAGTGGCATCAGTAAACACTGTTATATGACTTTTTCCAGAAAATTCTGAACTGCTAAGGAGCAGGTTCAGGGGAATCAGAAGACCTGATTTAGTCAAGATTGGTGATGGGCAAGATGGGTTTAGCAGATAATAAAAAATGTGATGGTAAGTAAAACATGGTAAAAAAAAATAGAGAGAAAGAATTGGTAAGGATCGAGGGAATGGTAGTTACTATGAGTCAGACATTTACATCCGCTGGTTAGTTATGTGTGTTTTGAAGAGTCTGTCACACATTTTAACGTGATGACTGAATGTAGCTATCTCCAGTTTGCACTATCTCATTTCGGCTTTAAAGAAGCAACTTGTTTATCTGAACACAACACAGTTTATAATCCTTTAGCAAGTTTAAGAAAATTTTCATTTTGTTTTCTATCCTACTGTTGTTGTAGATAAGCATTAAAGTGCATTTGATAATAACATTGCTCAATAATGTGGAAATTTTGTAGCTTTTAATCTTCCATAAGAACATCTATATCTCAGATTAAGCCTGACCATGGATCTAGACCACTGTATATCACCACAGAGGTAAATAGATCTGACTTTAAACACCAGGAAAAATACAATAACAGGAAGTCAGTGTTTATCTTTAAAAACCCAGCTAATAAAGCGATGCAAGTTTCTAAATTGCCATCTCTTTCATACAACACTAATTTTGCATTCTTCTTTTATTGAAAGCAGTTTTTATACACAGTCTCTAAAATCTAATTTTTAAATATTATTCTACCATTTATTTCTTGGTGCTTAATTACTTTAAAAAATTTTTTTAATGATTTCTTTATTGTTGTTCAATTACAGTTGTCCCCATTTCCCCCCCTTACTCTCCCCCACCTTATGACCCCCACATTAAGTCCTCCCGCCCCCCC